>MU281342.1:733-73032 GCA_022385595.1 Xylaria palmicola
GGCGGCGCGGGGGGGGGGGAGGGCGGGGGGGGGGGGGGGGGGCGTGGGGGGGTGGGGGGGGGGTGGGGCGGGGGCGGGGGGGGGGGGGGGGGGGGGGGGCGGGGGCGCGGGGGGGGCGGCCCCGGCCCCCCCCCCCCCCCCCTTCCCTAGGACCTTGTGGCATGTTCCTCAACTTGGGGAGTTTTGGCTCCTTGATGGGACGTATTCGATTCTCTTCTACTTCATCTCGAAGCTGTTTATCTATGTATATTGTGAAAACTCAGGATGAGACTTGGAGCATTAGCATCGAGATTTGCAACCAATTCAAATGGTCGACAGAGACTAATTGACCTGAATTCGAACCGCTCCGATCTACCAAGATGAGGCAGCAAAGGCTGATTCTATCGTCTTGGTTATACATTGCTCATTCTGGCATATCACGACAGGGGGAACCCAGGCAGCTTGGCCTTGGCGAGTAGCCTCAAAGGCTTATAATTCTGCTTCGGTCAGACACAAGCATCGTTCTTGATTCAATTATATTATATAGACTTTAGTTAACAGCCCCATCCTGGTTTCGTGAATTGTGGTCCTTTCAGCTGCATTCAACTGTGGGATCCTGAGATCTCCAGGCTGCTACACCAGCTCTTTACCATTTGTACGGAGAATACGAAATCATCTCAAGCTCCACGTCTTCTCTATCATGTACCACACTACCTTGGAGAGAATACGACATCAAAACCTTTATGTCTATCACATCCGAAGGCAGAAATATCAGGTTACTTCGCGACACCGATATCGCTTCCCTTATGACTGGCGGAAGAATGACTGCTTTCCGTACGCGTTTCAGTCGTCGTGTAAAGACTAGCAAACGTCAGCTCACGAGGAAAACTAGCTTTCCCCGCGGCCCAGCCACGGCCCATCCTGGGGTCATCCTCCTTGAGCCCATCCGATGTATGGCGCCGATGCGCGATCGGAATCCGCACCTGGAAACTGCCCGAGGCTGGCCGGCTACCACGCCGACACTCGGTTCGGGAGACGGGCGCACGCACGTCCCCGGCCAAGAAGGCCCCCAGGGACCAACGCAGGCTCGGCTCTGCTCGGCGCCCTTGCGGGAAGTCGTGCAGGGGCAGCATGGGAACGGAATTATCACGGTTGTCTTCGCTGATGTTGCCTGTGGCTTTGGTGCTCGTGCCGGGTCTGCTTGCCGTGTAGCTCGGGATCGAGGGGATGCGGATGGATTTCTTGATCGACTGCAGCGTGGGTGTTCGGAAGGCGAAAGGCGAACGCAGGGACGAGTACCGCGGCGGGATAATCGGAGGCGTCCTGCTAGTGATCAATGTTGGCGATGGTGTAACTGACAGAAATTCGGCGATTCGGACTCGCTCTGGTAGCTCGATCGTGGGTATGATTGAGGATCGTCCTATACTGCCAAATCTTTGTTAGCTATATTCAGCGAGGAATTTGGAAATGGTTTTTCTTAAGGGTCAACATGATGCGATCAATCACGCCGACATACCCAGATTCAAAGGAGGCTCTGACACGGTCGGGCAGCGAAGGCTTCCCACTCTCACGAGTCCAGTCACTTTCATCAGTCGTGGTAAAAGCATTGTACTTCTCCCTCTTAATCTTTCGAAGGAATGCCTTGAGCCTGAGGTACTCTGCATATTGGCCATAAAGCTGCTTCGCCTCCACCGTCATTCCAAAGAACAACAGGATGACGGCGGTCGTTGCGATTGGAATCCATGGTTGATTCAGGACGTCCGATGGAATGATCCACGAAGGGACGAAGAGAACAGTGTCCCAGGGATATGGCGTCGCCGACCAATGGATCTTGTTGTAGTCGTACGCCCCGTATGAGGAGATTGTATCTTTGATATTGAGGACCAAGTAATACACCATAAAGGGGACATAGATCACCAGGACCATCAACAGCATGTTGTAGAGTCGTCGGCGCGTGCGGTTCGCGTGAATGGAAGCTTGGCTACCCGACTGCATTATCCCGCGTGACTGCTTCGTAATGGTATGGTACCGCTTCCAGAGTAGAACTGTGCATATAAGATGATCATTAGCAGTCCAATACAGACAATAGACGACATGGTTTTCGACTGTAAGAAGAGTGCATTACGCACCAGCATAAGGTACCGCCAGGATAGCAAACAAGGCAGGAGGTGTATCGTACACCAAGTTCTTCGGCCAGCTCGCGTGGTAAACAGCAGTGCAGCCGATGAGTGTGCCAACGATATATCGTTGAGCCAAGTCGAACCATGTGAATACGAGCTGGAACAAAGGGATGGGAAAGATGATGGCGGCCTGGACGAGGTTGCGGCGGACCCTCTCCCGTCGATGGTTTCCTGCGCCCGTGATCCTCACCTGCTGGGCAAGGTGGAACATGATGGTGAAGACGGAAGCGGCGTAAATGGTCTGCAGAGGCGCCGACAGGTACACCTCGATATCGCAGAGGCCGGCACCGTCCCACCACCTGGTCCAATCGTCGTCGTGCCAGATGATGGAGTTGATGATGGTGATCAAGTTCATGATGGCGACGTCGACGATGAACACGACGGCGGCAAACTCGCCATTGCGGAGGAGGAGGCGGAAAGGCACCCAAGAGATCAGGATTCCGGTGAAGGCCAAGATGACACGAGCCACGAAGTTGGCAAGAAGCCGTGGGTTGGTCGTGGGTTCTTGTGCCATGACTGATGCGTAGAGGGAGTCGACGTGGGAGTCGACGACTCGACGTGGACAGCGACGATGAAAAGGCAGTTGAGGGTGCCGTGGGCCAAACGGTTTAGGCAGAGGGCGCAGATGTATCCATATTACCTAGTACCTACTTACTGTTTTGAGAAGAATTCCAACTCAGCTCGTACTTCTTCTGCCTGGTGGTTATGTAGTGAATGCGGGCCTCAAATTGTGTGTTTACACCCTGAAGGTTCCCCCCCCCCCCCCCCCTCCCATAAATATGGAATAAGCGATGATGCTGTACGCAGGTCATACTTATGATACAGTACATGGCCGGACACTAAATTATCCCCAACTTAAGCTTATTGCCTAGTCGTCAAGTAATTCTGAAATTCTGAAGCTCTAGGTAAAATCAATTGAGACACAGATGAGCGAGTATCCTCACCATTTTAGTGCATAGGTCATTTATGATTTTGCGTGCCAGCTGAAAAGTAGTTGACGCTAGCCAAGCGAACGTTAAATAGTGAATCGTATTGATTGCCGAGCAGAAGATGCACTTCAATTTATATGTACATGGCTTCACTTTAAAAGGCGATGAATGAACCTATATCGATTCGCTGCCGTGAATGACATGCGTGTTCGCTCTAGATAGGGGCCGCTTCCAACAGGTGTGCACGTGTTGAAGTCGAGACAAGCCTTATCGGTACAGGATATGCTGTAAGTACCCGGAATACTGGCCTTTGATTGGCGGATACACGGAGGTTCGGTGCTCGGTAGCGACCGGGATCCGGGCCATCCCGCACCCAATCATCCGTTCCACCGTGTGGCCAGTATTTGATCGGCGGTAAATCCGCTGCAGATCTGGATGCTCTAGACTATATCGCGCTGGAAGCATGGTTTGTGGCTACATATGGGGTTGGCGCACTGTGAATTATATCTGTGCTTGCAAAGTCTGTTCTGCCGGCTCATGTACCTTGGGACCTATGTTATATCGCCATCCCGAGATTAGAGAATGCATAGCCAGTTCGGGCTAGCTGGATTAAGTACTTACTACAAAAGCCATATAAGGTACGTAGAGCCCTGGTGCGGCCCTCGTTGGAACCATGTCATTAGGATGATACTCGATGGTGAACAAGATGTGCTACGGCTTAGTCAGCTTTCCGACGTTGATGCTTCTCCTACTTCGTGGTATAACACTTGGGCCCTGCATATTTCTCCGGGGCGGATGTCGGTCTACTTTCTGTCAACCGGCCCCCTCGCCCCTACTCACCACCCACCGACACTCACGTGTGCAGGAGCCATGCGTGCATTGCTAGGCAAGAATATTATTTAATGAGGGAGGAAGTACACAATCCCATGACGCAACCTGCGAAGTGGTCCCTACTGTAGATGTGCATGGCCAGATGGAGGCTGCCGTTGTGCGCATTCTGTGAACTTTAAAAGGACGGATGGGCCTGGCCTGCCGGTAACATGTATTCTGTCCACCCTGCCCGGGCAGCTCGAACATTCTGTTTCCCCCCTCCCTTCTGGACCGACCACACCAGTCAATAGTCCACGCAAACGGTGTGACCAGGTCAGCCTGAGAACTGCCAGCCTTTTGGGAATATCTTCTCTCTGCTTCTTCTTTCCAGTTGGCATCCCTAAACCCCACGAGACCAATTTCTTTCACGATACTCATCAAGGAACATCTTGCAAGATCATGGAGCCGATACAGGACGTCCCAGCAGGTCCCAAGGACCCGAATCCCGACGCCCTTCCGCCCTCGTCCTGGCGGGCTTGTGAGGGGCTGCGATCAAGCACATTGAAACAGACCTTCATCTACAGACCTATTGAGGATATCGATACACCGAGACTCGACGGCTCTCGGTCCCCGCCCTGGCGGACTTCCCAGGGGGTGCTATCTAGCAGATTAGTACCGACCATCGTCGACAATCCTAATGAGATAATCGATGTGCTGAGACTCGACGATGATGGGGCACACGATAAGCCACACACAGGGCATGGTGAGCAAGATCCGAAACAAGATAACGTCGGTGGCCAGGACAAGAACGGAAACCATGATAGCAACAACGGACAACACAGCGATACTGGGAAATACAGCAAGACTAGTGAGAACGGCAAGATTAGTGAGAACGGCAAGACTAGTGAGAACAGCAACACTGAGAACAGCAACACTAGTGAGAACAGCGATACTTGGGAACACGATAACATCAGCGAGCACGGTAGTGACAGCGAGCAAGATATCGTCAACCCGTCCGATGGCTACGTCATATACAGTGATAGAATAATTGTCCCTCGCGCGGGCCATGTGGCCCACCCCTTACCAGCTCAAAGTGGTTCTTACATTAGCCCTCCCCACGCCGACCAAGATCCCAAACAATTCGTCCATTCATTGGGCCCCTCGGTCCCCAATCCGCCTACCCCTCCTAGTCCTCCCGTCTTGCCTGATCTCTCTGTCTCCCCGGGTCCTTCTCCTCCTCCTCTCCCCGATCCTGCTACTCCCCCCCTGACCCCGAGAAGCAGCCGGCAGGGACAGCCGGGCGAGCAGGCGGCAGTTGACGGAGGAGGAGAAGGGAGTGCGAGGGGCGAGCTGGCCTCCCGCAGTTCCCTCGGTGGGGTGACAGTGTTTGGTGGGTGCTACTGTTATCGTCATCCCCCTGGTTGCAGACGTCGGTGAAACCTTCAATGGGACGGCTCTATTTTGAGCGGCATTAACATTGACATTGACAAGAACATCGCGCAGGAGTTTTCGGGGGGATCCAAATCATCATCAAATCAGATTGTCCCGTCTCGGTACCGCCAATCTTCTTTCTATCTCTCATCGCGTACAGCACTCGACTACGAGATGTGAGGCCCATATCACCACCAAATGTTCCCACGTATCTTGGTGGTGAGAAATCTTGGCTGGGCTTTCCTCGGCCCGGTGGAAAGTGTTATTCCCGGCATGGGTTGGCGATTTGTTTCGGAGTGGTGATGACCAGCCCATATATGCTGTGGCAGTCGTGTAAGTCGAGTCTCTCCTACATCTCCTCTATTCGCCGTCCTTGGCCTTGTAATCCGCGACACTGATGCGAAACCTACTGATTGCACCGCTCCCACAGGTGCCTCCTCATCCGTTTGCCGGCTCGATCATCGGGCCAAATTGTTCGGGGGATTCGTCCCTGCTGCTGCTGCTGCCGCCCCCCCTCGCCAGGTCTGGCGCCTGAGTGTCATGCGTCATCAGAAGCTCGGTGTCGGCATCGTCGTGCAGCTTTTTCCGCTTCAACCGTGCCCGAAACCCAAGCGCCTGCCTGCCAGGATGGACATGAATCGCCAAGAAGCGCAGAAAGACGGCCCCAGGACCCTAAACGTAATATGACCCCCGGCGAGATGGAGCCTTTTACTGGGTGTGTTTCAACTACCGCAGGTTCATGGCGACCTTTCTTTCTTTCTTTTTTCTTTTTTTCTCCCTCTCCATGTTCCATGTTTTATGTTGAGGAGTAGAGCGTTTTTAGGTTGCGAGCGAGTTGGGTGGGTAAGGGCGAATGTGTTTCTACTAAAAAGTACTGATAGGAAAAGTGTTGTTTTGTATTCTCATCTAAGGCCTACTTAGCATCACTATAGATAGCTTGATGAGGAAATAGCCAAAGCGCGTCTGTTCACACGAGGCCTAGAAAGTTGTACCTTGTGCTTGTGAATGACGATTGGGGACGTACGTGGGAAATGTGACAGGCTGGATTGTGAAGCTCTACGCTAATAGACATGTCGTCGATGCAACTCAATATACTGGATGATTTGGAGGGCACAATACAGAGGGACGTATACATAGAGGCTAAGCTGACCAACGGCCGTCGATTTATCAAAACTTAGATCACAGTCGCACATATAAAGTAGAACAGTGGGCTTAAAGGGTATTTGGTATTATATTCCCGCTATTAGAAGAGATGATCTATCGTCGCTCAGGGTATGTATGTTCATAGTTAGTTTATTTGTTTGCGCACTTGCGAATCTATATCATTCATCATGAAGGCTGCCTGGCAACTTCGCCACCCATGTAGGTATCTATCCTGACGTTTGTGCACGTATGCAGATTGATGTTCTCAGCAGCATTAACCCCCCGTTATATTACATCCTAGTACTTCCCCGCCAGCCCGTGGACTTGGCCGCCGTACCGGTAAAGTTATGTAGGCGCTCCCCCATAAGGTACGCTTCGTCCCGGATGCGAACCTGCCAGCCCTGGAAGATGCAGAGTAATCTCCGTAGCATGAATAATGCGGCCCAGAAAAGCGCGGTTATCGGATAAGCAAGTCTGTACGTGGAGACCTGCGCCTCGTACGAGATCGCCGTGCTGTTGTCGACGGCCCAGTTCAGTGTTGCCCATGCGAGAATCGGGGGCATTAACAGCAGTACCATGGAGGCGACGAAGCCCGGAATAACAAATGCGCGGGTCAAGACGCTTATGTCGGGATGAAGCCAACCCTGGCGTAAGACGGCCCGAACGGCATGTGACGGGCGTCCGCCGTAGAGGGTTAGAGCTCGTGAACCTAGTTTGAGGTATAGGATGCCCAGTGTCCACGCCTGTATGATACGGACGGTGTGCCCGTCTTCATTCCCATTGAGACGCAATGCACCGCCAGTTCCCATGTATGTATGCAGAGGGATCAGGACGTACATTTCCACTAGCGCTGTGATGAAAATAGGGAAGACTATGAGCAGCATACTATATGCATAGGTCAGCTTTAGTCCACGGTAGGCCAACTGAGTCGCTCTTTCCAATGCATGACGATCAAGCATTGAGTCTACAGTTGTTGTCGTCCAGTCCCTGATCGTGTCAAATGCAGTGTGCAGATGAAACACAAGATAGCTCGCAGAGCTCAAGACGTAGACACCTATGCTGAAGGCATAAATATCGTTGGTACGAATGTGTTGAGGTACAAGGGCCGTGAATATGCGCCGACCGAAAACCAGGGGCACAATCGTAGAACCAACGCCGGTCACGGCGGCGAAGACCCAAATCGACATGATGAAGATAGAGACACGAGTCCGGAACCAGGGCGGGATATATACGATCTGGAACTGGTTACCCGACTGAGGGTCTGGATCTGACCGGTCTGTCTCGTAATATTGTGCCATCTCGTGTTCCGAGACATGTAGGAATACAGCATGTCCTTTGGTTATCTTCGCCTGGTCTGAGGCAGGTGACCGAACAAACCGGCCATCTGGTATCAACTTGCCGGATTCAACGAGCATTTTTTTGTGGCCGATCATTGTTAACATCTCTTCGCTCGAGATTTTGGATGCCGGTTTCGAGTCCCCATCACTAAAAAATTCTTTCCAGCCCTTGCGTGCCACCTTATTCTCTACATTGACTCCAAGGAACATGCTGTGCCACGATGTTAACCTATAGCCATAGGCATCATCATCCGCTACAAGTTTTCCTTCTTCTTCAATGCGTCGTTCCCCGAAAAGGAACCATGTCAGCCGCAGCGCGTTGGCACACTTACGGAACCACCAGGTGTACATAGTATGCAAACCATCGCTAGGCTTGAAGAATTTGACGGCTAGCGGCATTAGAAAGTTGCAGAATAGAAGGTCGACGGGAAATTCCAGCACAGGTTCGTTGTAGGTATAGTGGATAGGTAGCACATTTGGTAAGGTGATGGATAGGCCCCAGACGACACCGCCTAGACAGATCACGACGAGAGCCCCGTAAACAAAGGCCGAGAACAAGATCTTGCGGAGTTGTGTCGATACGTTGCGCTCCAGAACATCGCGGACTGGGTGAAACTCGGGATCATCAGGATCGCGAATAAAGTCTGGGAGTCAGTTAGTAAATATGCACGCAAAATAGGGATATAAAAAAGGGAGGGATGCGTACATAAAACTCCTCTCCGCATGATTTTCCGGCACATTGAAACGAACAGTGCAAAGTGGAACATATAACCAGTACCGATAAACCAATGTACAAATATTGAGGTGAAAGGATAGTTGTAGGCAAACAGCAGGCGCGATTTTAAAGTCGTATTCTCGAAGAGTGGAAGCAGAGCAAAGTCTAATAAAAGACCACAGTATAGGGGAAAGACTAGCATCTCGATACTGATAATCAGGATGACCTTCATAACGCCACTTGCCTGGTTGAGTGCGTCTATCATTGAGGCCTCCCACTCCTGAGCAGCCTCCCCCGTCGAGAACATAGTACCCCTGCCGAGGTATAATGCAGCCAGGAGGGTAAGAGAGGCATAGCCAAGGAAAATTGCCCAGCTCCTGTCTTGAGCACCCCAGTATGCAAGAGCCATGTCAAAGGATGGCGCTGCTGCTGGGGAGTCCAGCACCATGACCCATGACCTAGGAAACAGCAGCCCGTCACGGAGGAAATCCCGTAAACCGGCGACAAGGCCTGAACTAGCAGTCGTCCAAAGTTCGGCAGCTCCCGTCCAACTGACCAAATAGTGACCGCTAAAAATGTACGAGACAACACTTCCGACAGCCATTATGCAATAGTGTATGTTGCCCTTGAGCTCAAGAAGAGCGTGATGGCTGAGAGCTGAGAAAGGACGCATTTCGGTGGAGAGTAAGAAGGGGGTCTGGGACGCGACACCGCTCGCAATTCTGTGAAAAGCACCCGTAGTAATCTGGCTAGCATCCAGCCGTAGGATCCGAAGGGCCTGTTTTCCATAGTCCACTTCAAGGAGCAACCTCAACGCTTCCAATATGTTAAAGATGAAGGTCAAGGTATAGCCCACAGCGAGAAGTGCAGCGTCCTGGATAAATTTGGCGCAACTAAACGTAACTTTGAAAATAAGAGTTGGGTTCGCTAAGAAGCATGCAGCCACCCGCCCGATGTTGTAGGGTATAACTACACCCAGGAATATAGAAATAGACACAAGAAATGCGCAGAAGATGGCATTTTGAAAGAGACCAGCTATTGGGCCACGCATGCCTATTAATTCCATGATCCCATCAAAATCTTCAGGATCCTCAACAGCCTCGGGGTCAATTCCGGCGGCAACGGCTGCCTCAACGAAATCTTGTGCCATCGGATCTTCATCATCCTCGTCGTCGTTTACTTGACGGTGTCCACCGTGTAGAAAAGGAGGGTTTTGATTATCACCAAAGATGTCTACCGCATCCTGGTTTGCTCCATCGGCATCGGCAGGCGGAACATCACCCCACATAAAATCCGCGACACGGTCCACAATGGTATTCGGCTGTTCTCCACGCAATGGTAGCACGACACGGCGACCGTCGGCATTGGGAACGGGCACCCGTGTGCCCTCACCCGCCTCGCCCTCCAAGTCATCCGGACGAGACGTATCTTCCGAGGAATCCCGGTTCGAGTTCGTCATATTTACCGTGACTCCTAACTCGGCCGGGGCTGGCACGGGAACGGATGACTCTGCATGCGGAGACGTAGAAATCGATGCATTGCTAGCTATCGAGTTCACTGATTCATATATCGAATTGTTCGTGAGACTATGTTCCATCTCCGATGAATCAAATCTCAATTTATCTGCATCCGGATCTTGAGTCTGCGAAGCCGTATCAGACTGTAGGTTCGAAAAGGACCAGCTGTTATTTGCAAGGGGGTTGATCATTTCGCGAGGCTGCGGTCCATCGGATATGGCACGTGGTCTTGAAATCGAATGAGGCAGGGTGGAAGACGACGACGGCTCACGGTCTTGTTCGTCGCTGATAGATTCAGCCCTGCCTTTGCCTTTATTCAGGGCGGTAGTGCTGGCTACATCATTTCCGTCGTCGGATCCAGCCCAGGTCCAGCTTGAGCTATCACTACTAGCTTTCTCAGTTATCATTGATGACGATGGCGATGATGAGCGCTTGTGTAGGAAACGGCTAAATCGAGCTTCATCAAGACCTTCCTGCCGGATGATCTCGCGTATCCTTTCATTATCACCGTCAGCTGCTCTATATATGCGCACGTACTCGCCAATCGTTGTGCGCCCTGGAGAAGCATCCTTATCAAGCCTAAGCGGGCTTGGCTCGCGCAAGAATCCTGGCTGGCCTTCCTCGAGAAATCCTCTGGGGCTCCGGTCCGAGACTGGCGAGGATCCACGGCTTGTTTGTATCTGATCTGGAATGTTTAGTATGGGCCGTCTTCCCATCCCCACAATAGGTCGCTGGCGTAAATTAGGCCTCACAATATCGGGCAAGGGCTCGGTTGGTCGTAGGCCTCTATGTTCATCATGGGTATCTGTGGCGAGGTGATCATCGATATTCTGGTCGACGTCTTCCTCCGCCTCTTCATCATTCGTCTCCGCATCAGAATCCTGCAATGGGACGTCGACATGCGGAACAGCCGGTGCGGCCGGTGCCATATCGTTTTCAGCGTCTTCGGCCGCAGCAAAAGCAGCTCGCATGTTGATCTCTGGTTGTTGCTGGACAACGTAGTCACGGACCAAAATAACCAGAATGAAGCAGATGATTGCAAGAAGCGTAATGATCTGCCCCTCTAGCACATGGATGATGATTCGGTTCACGCCCGGGTTCTTAGTTATGCGATTTAGAAAACCGACGTCACTTAGTAAGGATCGTGGCGGGTCAGGCACAATGGCCTTCGTTTTATGGAGTAGCGCCACGCTGACGTTATTGAGCCACTCATGATTGGAAACTTGGTGAGGAGCTGGTAAGCCGAATAGCATGCGTAGCCACGTTTGAGTTGTGCTTATGTTAAAAGGCTTGGTCGCGACATTCATTGTCGTCTGAGCCAAGGCGCCGCCGAGACAAGTGGCTGATGTGACGGTTGCCAGAAGGGGTGTTGAAGGGCACGTCGTTGCTCCCTGCATGGCCATGGATGCCATGTTGGTTCCTGGTAATTGAGAAATATCGCGCGAATCAAGGAGCAGTGCAGTGCCACCAAAGCCCTCGTCGCTGATCCAGAACAAAAACGACCATATAGATCGCATCAGGTAGGGAAGCCAGCCAAGCCAGACACTTGTAACCAGCGCAGCCCTAAGCCAGACGAGGATATTCCGAAACATGTATTTAGTCATGTGGTGGATGAATATGTGGAAAGGCAGGTGCTTAGGCATGTCGGGCGAATATAGCTTGGTGAATCGAAATGCCGTTTTACATAGCTCGCAGTGTTTCTTCTGAGAGTGCGATAACCACTCCATCAGGCAGTCCTGGTGGACATATTTTATGCTTCCGCTACATTTGCAGGGAAAGAATAACGGCTCGTCGTCGGTGGCCTCGCCCCTGCAAATTCGACAGGTATCGAGATCTATAGGGGTATCGTCCACCCAAGGTTCGGCAGAGGCGATGGCATTATTTCTGATTTCCGCTCGCGTGACAGGTTGATGTCGGGAATGGAGGAGGTCGTCGTCCTCCATATGTCTAGCAAGATGGTCATCCATTTTGTGTAATCGATCGACGGGTCCGTCCCGGGTACAAAGGCAGGGCGGTATCGATTACGTTGTATAAACTGCTGCGAGGGGCGCCCTCGAGGCTATAGCGCAAATATCGAGACCATGAGAAGAACGATTCTCGGGTGCGAGGCGAAACGCACGGCCGAAGGAATCAACGATAGGGGTCGAGGGGATGGGCGGTCGTCTAGGCAGCCTCGGCCTCGGATCTCCTGTTCCTCAAGGTTCTGCAATGTACCGCACCTTAAGGGCGCGTAGGGTGTCAACAACGCTGTCCCACACAGCCTGGTCGTGCGGTTCCCGTCGACGTGATCCCGGTTCCGGCAGGACGCTTGCGACGAGCGACTAACGAAGAGGGGACGGGCGCAGGAGCACGGCGTGGGGGGCGGCGCTGCTGTGGGGCGGATCAACGGAGGGAACAACGGTGTATTCTGCTCGGCCGTGTCGATGTTTTCGGAGTGGCAGGATATCAAGGAGGATAATTGCATGGGAGTTCGTAGGTGGATAGTCGTGCCGCGATGCTTGGTGGCAATTGTTGAAGAGTGAGATGGGCTTGGCAGTGTGGCACCCTGAGCAGGCGGCTACCAATGGTAGGGCTACCGATCGAGGGTGAGCTGGCTGTAGAATACTTTCGCTATTGTGGTAACAAATGATGGCGCATTCGGACTAGGGCTGTGTACTGTCCATCGCACTGTACCTGTACCGATACAAGAGCGATACCTAGGTACCAGGTTAGATACCCTTAAGTTGGCTCTTCATGCTGCAACTAGGTAGGTAAATGTTACCAAAACCATATCGGCACTCCAGCTACGTGCCACATTGAGCAACTACGTACGTATCTCCTTCGTTTGTTTCCCTTTCTTCAACCGCCCATATCCACCCTGTGGCTGGTGCCACCTAGGCGACTCCATGCTTGGGTCACTTCCCTTGGGCTGGGAATGCATGACGTCTCCCTGTCGGATGTTCTCCGATCTACATGAGCCAGCTCTTCGGCCTGCATGTCTATTGGACTAAAGAGCATGCACCAAGACGATAGCCCAGCTCTTTGACCCCCGCACGTCATCGGCGATAATAGTTGCAGCAAAAATGTAATGCCGTCGTGACCATCGAAACAAAAGGACCGCATAACCACAATCACCTTGCTTACTGCCCACTGCCAGGTGCCTACTTACCTAGAGTTGCCATTGAAAACACCCCGCGTACCAGATCTAAGGTGTGGGAAATGACTAAAGTTAGGTGCCTATTTCAGTTAGTTACTTAGTTACTTAGTAATCACCTACAAGTTACCGACGGGCGATCCACTCTGCCGCATCGACTCCGGTTGCTAGTGTAATTGAAATGTCATGGTCTTGTTGAGGAAAAATAAGAATCAGTGCCAAGACGGACAGGCAACCATCCAGGGAGGAATCATGACGATTGCCAGGGCCAGGCTAACGCGATGGCCATGCGTATGACAAGGAGGACAATGTGCCAACAAAACGCGTTATTTTCTTATAAGATATGACTTCGGGAATAGATACAAGACAAGCCTGAAAAAACGGGTTGGGCTTGAACTTGGGTATTGTATAGAATTATTTTGGTGCACCTACTTAGTTAGTATCTAGGTACCTTATGTAGGCAGTGCACAGGCCTTAGAAGCACCTAGACGACCTACTCCGTACAGTGAGGTAAAGGAATATGAGACGAGAATGCCTGAAACACGATGAAGGATCGGCTCAAACAGGCCACAGGGAACCGAAGTCAGTGCTGCTGCCCTGCTGCGTAAAGACAAAGGTACCTGCGCACACCACTCGAAGTACTATCTGATGTCAGACCCGGCAAGAAGCCCGGAAACTGCACCGCATCTTGCAGCGCCAAGGACTGTGGTCCCGTGGGGAGTACATCCGAGTCGCCTTAGCAGTACACTACACTACACCCTTAGCGACGCGATACCTAGGTACTCCGCCTCACATGTAAACTGTAAACTCCACCTCGTCATCGTCGTCGGAGCTCTTATCTTTCGGAGCCTTGATTTTCACTCCTTCTCCCACGCCCAACTATTCCCCTCTGTCTCTTTGTCGTTGTCACATCGCGGCTCCTGTATTTGCGCCGTACTCACTGTGACTGCGCAATTGCTTATCACCCGCTACTACCGCCTCGGTCTACTGTATCATCTTCGCCCGCGCTTGTTGTCCCGCTGGTCTTGATCCCCACGCGCAGTGTGCGCGCGCTCCGGATGCAACACCCCCATCATCGCAACGCTGTGTCGCGTAACGTACCGGTGTCTATTAACTGCAGGGTTTTTTCCATAAGCAACACCATCATTCGACTGCCATGGCCGTCACTATGAATGGCAAGCAGCGCCCCCAGACAAATGGCTCCCCCAAGGCACCCAAGGCCCTCAACGGGCCCAATGGTGCTGTCTTAATTGCACCGCGGCAGAGTATACCCTCCAAAAGGCGGAGGGGCTTTCTTGCTTCGTCCTTCGGTCTCATTGCCAGGTACGCTCCTCGCTCCAATCCCCCCTACTCCTGCTCGTGGCTGACTATAGCGCTCCTCGCCGGGGCCCTTGTTTAGACTATTGACATGGTATTCTATTTTCACTCTATTATTCCGTTGTCCTACTTCGCTAGAAGCATGCGACGAGGCCACTCCAAAGATCTGTAAACCATACTTCCACGCCAAACACGCTATCGCACCACATGTGATCCCCTACTATGATACCTATGCGGCTCCCTATGTCGACCGGGCCCGCCCCTTCTACGATTCCCTGGACCGCAGTATCATAGCCCCTGGTCGAACCTATGCCGCCAAATATGGAGGGCCTCGTGTTGCCCAGGCTCAGGCTTTCGGCCGCGCTCAGTGGGAGAAGAGTGTCCAGCCTCAGATCATCAAGTATCAAGCGTTGGCCTCGGAGCAATACGATCACGCAATTTCCCCTTACGTCGACAAAACCGCCGCCACCATCGCACCCTACTATGACATCGCCCGAACAAATGCCCTGCAAACATACCACGAGATAGTGGTGCCAACCTATACATTTGTCCAGCCTTATGCCACTCGGAGTTATGATATGGCTCATAGCGTCACCAGGAATACCGTCATTCCTTCAACAGTCTGGGCATGGAACAAGGCATATACGTTTCTTCATTCTGCTGTCTGGCCCCACGTGCGCGATGTCTATGTCTTGAAAGTAGAGCCACAGCTCGTTCGCATTGGTGAGCGGCTAGGTAGGTATAAGGAGAAGCGACCAAAGCCAGCTGTCGTAGAAGAATCTGAGTCGTAAGTGCCATATCAGCCTTGCAACCCTGCCTTGTATCAAGTCTGTTAATTAGTTACCAGCGTCGTACCCAAGTCTACATTTGTCAAGCCCACCCGCTCCATTACGTCTACTAGCCTTCCAGCCACCGAGGATCCGGCCCAGACCACAACCAGGGTGCCTGATGCAGAATCCTCACAAAGAGCAGAAATATCCTCAAATGCCCCATCTGAACCCAGCGAGAAACCAAAATCGAAGGAAGAAATCCGAGAGCTGGCTGCCAAGACCGTTGCAAAGGACCTCGAGCTATGGGAAGGCAAATTTAGTCAGGTGGCAGAGGAGGGCGCCTCCGAAATTGAAGAACGTGTTGATGAGATCTCTGCCCGCATGATTAAACACCATGCAAATACCATGGGCAAATCTCTCATAACACAATTACAGACTACAGCCCACTCGGAACTTGAGAGCCTCAAGAAAGATATTGTAGAGATTCTGGAGACCGATAAGAATGACCCCAAGGGAAGAGATGACAAGCTCGCCGCGGCGGTCCGTGCTGCCGGCCTGAAAATTAAGAATAAGGCCCAAAACATCCGTGACTGGCGACACAGCTACGAACAAGAGACCGAGATCGCGGTTACCAAAGCCGCCCAGGAACATTTTACCATCCTCGAACAGACCCGCGATCTTGCACTCCAGAAAATCGGTATGAAGTGGGCTTGGATGGACGGCGTTACTTACAAAGATTGGCAAAAGTATCACCAGCTAAGGGCGCGTTTCGATGAGTGGACAGAAGACCTCAAGCGCCTGATTACCACCCATCCTGGTCTCATAGCAGCACAGTCCGCGGGCACTAATATTGAGGACGAAGGCATGGCTATCGCCCATGAAGCGGCGACGGAGTTGGGCCGGTTGAAGCAAGTCGCGGCATGGAAGGCCGCTGCAGAGGACTACACCGATAACTTTGAGAGCAGCACGATGCGGTTGGCCGCTGAGGCGGCTGAGGAACGAATTGCTTCAGTTGCTAAATCAGTGCGATCATCGGCTCAGGCAGTTGTCAATGAGGCCATGTCGGGTGCTAGTGCCGTAGCTGGTTCTCATGGAGGGGTTGTGTCGGACGCGATCTCAACACACCACAGCACCACTGAGGAGCCAGAGACAATCGCCGTCTCATTGTCTCGCAATGAACGGGAATCTGAAGACTTCGACACATCTGCTTTGCCGCCCATGGAAAGTTTAGCAACCGAGCCGATTGACAGTGCTACTGACCTAGATCAACCCGGCTCGGATGAAATAGATGCACCAGAGCAGATGGAAGAAACGCTACTGGAAACCCCCGACTTTCCGATCCATTCAATTGTAGAGCCATCCGGCCCAACTACCGTCAAGTCAGCATTGTTTGGGGCAGCTGCCGAGTCTGCCCCTACCCGACAGGCCATCCTGGACGAAGTGGTTTCTTCGGCCTCAAGTGTGGCATCTGTGGCTCAATCCGACATACCCTCAACCATAACATCCGCCGCACAGTCCGCTTATACGGCCGCAATTGCTGAAGCAGCAGAACAGTATTCGCGTGCCATGTCCGCCGTGTCCGCCCAAATTTCAGGCGAGCCAAAGCCGTTGCATGAAGAGATGTTTAGCTCAGTGTCCAGTGGATACTTCGGTGCGGTGGCTGGAGCTAACTCGCGTCTTAATGAAGCCCTGACAGCAGCATCCGCAAGCATTATTGGCACGTCAACCACAACGTGGACACCGCAAATGCCGACAGCACCGTCGGTTGACTGGGAACAAATCAAATCTATCGCACAACAAAAGTTCGAAGATTCTGTCAACTGGGCTTCGGATCAATATGAATCGGCCCAGGTTGCGGTTGGTGCAGCCGAGCCAACCCCCAGCACGTATCTTGAAGGGGCCGAGAGGAGAGCAGAAAAACTCCTAGACCAAGCCAAACATAACTACTTCGCCGGGGTGGGCATGGCCCATGCTCGCTATTCCGAATTCCTATCTGCAGCGTCTACCGCCGCAAGCTCACTAACTGCTACACCTACACCAACAAATATTCGGGAGTCAGCTTCGTCGGCTATTTCCGCTGCCAACGAAGCCGCAGGGTCAGTAGCGTCATCTATCGGTGACCTGGCTGGAGATGCGAGGGCTTCGGTGGATGAGAGCTGGAGTTTTGTAGTCAGCCGTGTGAGCTCTCAGATTTACGGTGCACCTACACCGACACCGTGGTATGAGAATTTGTATGCGGCAGCCGGCGACTATATGCCTCGGGCCGACTTTGCCGTATCTGCTACCCAGGCTGTCGCCGATCAGATGTCCTCTGCCTCCTCATTAGCAGATGAATACGCTTCATCTGCTACCTCGGCAGCTTCTTCGCAATATGTCGCCGTGAGCTCCCTCGTTTCAGAGCTGATTGCCGGCAAGGAGCCCAGTTACACCGAGTCAGTGTATTCGCGGCTTGCTCATGCCTACACGACAGGACTTGCGTCGGCTTCAAGCATCGGTAGCGTTGCATCTGCCACAGCCGCAAGTGCCGTTAGCAAAGTAAGCGATGCCGCCAGCTCAGGCATAGAAGCAGCTAGCGAAGGCATTGCGTCGGCAACAGATAAAGTCAAGGATGCGGTAGACCATATCAAAGACGAGCTATGAGCAAGCATCACAATCTCTTACCCCAGTCATATATGTTTTCTGGACATGCTGGTACACAGCGTGAAGATTACGCTCGGTAGGGAATCATACAATTGTACGAACGCCATCCTATTGTTGTACCCATGGCCGGATCCTTTCCAATTCTTTTATTACTTTGACTCACTCTTTAGCGTGAGATATACCCTACCCAGTTTTTCCTCCTGTTTCCAGTACTCGCGAATTCTCTCTCTCTCTCGGCATATTCGAACCACCGCAGGCAGATACACCCGAGTTCCCCCCTGGTCATATCCCAACCCTCGCGAGTTCTTAGCTTTATTTCGGGGAATGGTGGATTCAAGTGTTGTTGCGAGCGGTTGGGGAATAAATGGAAAGGGAACCATGGAGGTATGAGGAGGGCACGGCGAGGCCGATATAAAACCGTATCTTGCGGTGTGGGTGAACTGAACGAGGTTGTACAATATGCATGTATCAAGTACGGGGGGGCGGCAACTCAATGATAGTGATGAATAATGTCTTCTTTCTTTTTGGGTTATTTAGTTGATCAACATGCTGATTTCTGCATCTCGTCACCGACTCCTATTCCCACGTGGACGTGCCACTAGAACACCCTCCGCCCACGACCTGGAGGTAGTATAGGCTTTTCGCGTTGCGTTATCGAACTAGCCAGTGCAGAGTGTCGGTGCTCTTCACCCAGTGATACGCTCAAATAGGAGTGCAGCGTATGAGTGGAGGGTCACGGCACAGGAGGAACATATTGAGACAGTTGATGCGAACAGGGTGTACTATGTGAGAAAGAGTAGGGGGTGCGCTGGATAATGACTCGCTATTGTATCAAATTGTGACCCCAAAAACTATTTCAAAATCAATCCATCGCGCGCTGTGTGGTTACTCACTCTAGACGCCAGTCACCGTGTATAAACGGCATATGGGGCAGTGTTCTCAGCGCCGCAGCCCGCTCCGGATCCCATAATGCAAACCCAGCATCTCTCCAAATACCCACCTCGCGAGAATAAGTCGATAAACCCTCTAATCCTTCGCTTCGCCAATCATGCCCCAGGGCATCCCCATATTCGTTCCTGTAGATCCCGTTTGTTGCGTGTGCCCATCCAGCCGGTATGTCCGCGACGTCACCCTCAAGCGAGTTGGCTGCCGCCTCTAGGGTCAAGAAACCCGTTATCCTTCTCGGGTCGGTACAGAGACTGAGACAGCGGGCCTGAAGTATAGGGCTGAGACCATGGATGCCGATCGAGCGTAGTAAATTTATGCAGTCTGGCTGGATCTGAAGGTAGGGCATCAGGAATCTTGGGGCAGCGCCAAAACCAAAACAAAAGAAAGGCGCAATGTGTGAAAAGTGACGCATCAGTCCGACTAATTGGAATACGTCACCGTATGTGTCGAAGAATAGTTCTTGGTTATCCTGGTTGTCGTTATTGTAATATAAGGAGAAAATTGCTACGCATTGCCATTCGATGAAGCGCTGGACATGATCGATCTGCTGTAGCTCCCAAGGATGGTAGGCCCCGAAGAGGCCCGGTTCGTCGACCCGGGTGCTTGCGAAAGTGATCACATACTCGTTGCGAGGGGCCATAAGTGGATCGACACGCGAACCCCAAGCACTCGACATAATTTGGTGCCGATAAAAGGCCCTCATGATCCGACGCCATTCTGCCGATGAGAGGGGTGAAATGGCTAGTGATGAAGAGGGCTGGCCGCTGTGGCTAAAACAACGCCGCATTTCAACGAAATAGGCGGTCGTCAGGTATCTCATAACGTAGAGAGTATGGCACATATTAACTAGGCGCTCCTGGTCAAAAGGCAATTCATACAACCGATACCCATTTCGTAACATGCTGTTGTATACCACAGCCAGCGAGCGAACCTCTTCAAGAAAGAGGTCTCTGTGGATTATTCGGGAAACGAAAGCGGGTTGGAAGTCGGCGAGAATGTATGCATCTGGGAAAACCGAACCGAGTTCGTTATGAAGAACATTCAAGATATAAACCCATTTTCTATGTGCGAATAGGCCATATATGAACCAGTTGCTCCGTATAAAATTTCGCAGATCCGATAACGAGTTCACGGAGCATAGAATCATCTCGAGGATTTCGTTTGGAAGAAGCTCCAGGCATGGCCGCTGTCCATCGGATCCGGCCATCGCTGCCTAGGGGGATATTGTGAGGTCCTGGCTGAAGTCTCGGCCTTTCCGCGTACTGCAAAATGCCGATATGACCAACAGGTAGTTGCTGGGTGATCCGTGTGTAGCATGAGCGGCCGTGGAAGCGGTTTGAAAATGCAGCTTGATTGATATTGTAGTCCGCCCGGAAGATAAACACAGACTGTGAGATCTTCCAGTACCAAGGAGGGCCGTATTGATGATGTAGATGTGATGGAGTTCGTTCATTCGAAAGTTCCGTTGGGGATGTTACCACAACCTGTGTACGCGGCCGCCTTCCATCTTGCTCTCTCCTTCCGCAGTCAAGCGATCTTTACCGTCATTCCTGAGCTGCTAATAGCCCTTCCAAAGGCAACACCGCCCGGTCGTTACTCCTCGGCAACAATGTATAGAATAACGGAACACACCTACTGCAACGCTAAGTACAAACGTCATACTGCTAAAGTGGTCAGAAACATAGGCATCCATCTTAGTCCTCCCCCTTGCTGAAGTATCAAGCTCAGAATGTATAAAGGGATGTGAAGCCTCTGAACGTGTATATAAGGTCCCTACCCTACCCACTCAGTAACAGATAGTTCTCCTTGATAGTTCAAGCAATCAAATCATACCTAGTATTTCAGCGCCCCTAAATACCCCACCGAGTTTGTGTAGCACTACGTACGTACGCACACAGAGTGTCATACATGTCCAAACCAAACCGCATCGCAGAGCTATCCGCGCGCATAGCTGCAAACACAACCGAAACGACAACTTCCTGATCTCACAATCGCTACCTACCCCTTCATTCGACCTAGATGCGCCGTTGATTATGTTCCATCCTACCACTGATGGCCGTATTCTAGCTGCTCGCGAGGCCGTCATACAGGATACTCTTGAGCTCTGTGATCTCATGCTTGGCCCTCGCGAACATCTATTCAGCAGCCAACCGAACTACCATCTTAGCTAGCTGGCCATCGTGCGCTTCGGATTTGCACGTCTCGTCCCACTCAATAGCGAGATCTCTTTCGCTGAGCTGGCTACCGCCGCGGGCGTGGGAGAGTCGCATATTCGGAGACTTGTCCGTCACGCCATCGCACAGCATGTGTTCCGCGAGCCACGGCCGGGTTTCGTTACCCACAGTGCCGGCTTACACTTACTTGCCAAGGGTGCGGATGTGGCAGCCTGGGTCCGATGGCGTGTCGACGACTGCGGGCTTGTCGCCTACTACACGTGCGAGGCGATTGCACGCTGGCCCGCGTCCGAGAAGCCCAACGAAACCGGGTTTTCTCTCGCGAATCAGACCTCGCTTGATATATTCGACGTCCTCACCGCCGACCCAGATCGCGCAGCTCGCTTCACTGCCGAAATGCGCCTATATGCGGCGCGTCCAGGTACGGACGTTCGTTACCTCATGGATGCGTGGCCCTAGGGCGAGCTAAAAGATAGCGCTACGGTAATAGACGTGGGTAGCTCTTACGGCGAGGCGGCGATAACGCTTGCGCGCGCCTTCCCATCGCTGAGCCTTGTCGTCCAGGGTATCGACAAGCGCACGATCCTCAAAGCAGAGTCGCGGAAGCCCGCTGATGTTGCCGACCGCGTGCGTTATATGACACACGACTTCTTTACCGAGCAGCCAATACGCGAAGCTAACGTGTATCTATACCGCGCATGCCTTCGCAACTGGTCCAATAAGTATGCCGTTCGCATACTGCGGGCGCTGATCCCGGCGTTGAAGGTGGGTGCGCGAGTACTATTGAATGTGATAAAAACAAAGGTATAACTCTAGTGCTCTCTGGCTTCTAAAGCAGTATTTCATCAGAATGATGTGGTGCTACCTCGACCTAAAGAGATGTCGCCTGGAGCGGCATCCGACCTACGATCTGGTGATTTAAATATGATGATGCTATTCAATGCTGCAGACCGCGAGGCTTCTGACTAGGCTCGTCTTTTCGAAATGGCTAGCCCGGGGTTCCAGTTCAAGGGAGGAAAACAGCCACCTGGGTCAAGTCTGTGGATTCTAGAGGCACCATGGAATGGGGTTTAAACCACGCTATCCGCGCTGTAACCTAGGGTGGCCTAGTAACCAGTGTAACAGCAGGAAGTAATGTTGAACAGAAAATGTTCATTGGTTACCACCTCATGACAGCCTGAGACGTCGAATTCATCTGCTGCGTTCCGTTCGCTTTTTTATTTTCCACGGTACTCCCCCATTCAAGCATTTCTTCAATAAAACTGACTTTCCATGCGAAGGGCATGGACATAAATGTCCAAAGTATAACCACAATGATGAGGAAGACAACGGAAAATGTACTAATCCTCGTGAACCAGCGCCCTGAAATTTGAGGAGACCGCGGGAGCAGCTTATAATAATGAAAAGCCTCTCCCAGCTCCAAAAATAGCGAACTCTTCTCTTTCTCGATTCCTAGGCTATCGAAAAGCATGTCGCTTTCGATACCTATTGGCGTTTTAGATCCGCGCCAATGCTGGATATGGGCTAGGGTAATAATCGCAACTTGGTCCTTATTAAGTGAATAGTCCGGGAAGTACTGGGCGAGGGAATCTTTCTCCGATTGCGGAAGAAGGCTCAAGAAGGAGAATACCCTGTCTCGGGGGTCTTTGCAGTCGTATCGGTAGAATCTTGCAAGTAGGTTGCGCAAAGATAGGCCCTTGTTAACGATTGTTCCGGAGTTGCGTGCATATATAAGAGACAGCAAATTATACTCGCTGTCCAAGTCTCCCGAAAGATATGGCTTATTTGTGATAAAATGGACCGGAGGTCTCATAATTTTTGCGTTGGTTTCCAGTAGTATTACTAGCGCTATTAAGCAGTCCAGTAAATCCCACCCTTTTGGTATGTAGGTACTAATGTATCCGCGTATCTTCGTCAATAAGGGCACACTGATAATTTTGGTTAGCTCATCCCAGAAGATACTATTCATCCCACAGTAGATCTCAATATTCCTGGCCAGCAGAAACTCCTGAATGATCCAACGTCGGGTCCAATAACCCGCTTCCAGGAGATATTTAACTGCATTTTCGCATTGAAAATGCGCGTGGATCGAATCGGGTGGTGAACCAAGCCATAGCGATACACATTCAGCTCCTCGATAGATCTCATGCATTTCTCGTACTTGGTCATTTCGCTCCTGGTCGTTGGACTGGTCGATGCAGATTGCATCAACCCAGATGCGATCCCATTGGCGACTGGGCGCTGCACAGCTCAATACACGAAGGCAGGCTTTAAGATGGGGTGTGACGTAAAAGCTCATGTTGTTCAGCGACACGGTCTCTGTCGCTTCCTCGTCGCCCCAGGCGTATGTGAGCGCCGTAAAACATCCCATCTCCGAACGTGATACGTGCTGGATCGTGAAACTCAGATCAGCTTCATCTTGGGATTGATATGGCTTCAGGAGCCGGACACAGTCCGGCCTCAAAGGGCTATATTGGTACGCCATTTCGTATGAAGTTTACCAACTGTCGACGATCTTGTGTATATCTATGTTCTTTGGTCCTTATAAAGGATCCCAGAGATATAGAGAAAAGAAAACCCCCAACCGCCCCATGTTCTTGGCGCCCAGGACTTGCATGTAGGGTTTCCCAAAACCCAATCCATGGGCCCCCAAGGAAACCCATGGGTTCTTGGCGGGGCCCCCATGAAAGCCCATGGGTTTTTTTTCTTAGGACCCAATGAGTTGGGTTTTTGAAAACCCATGGGTTAAAAATTTATATTTCTCCTTATAAACAAAAGCTGATGCGCACCGGTTGTTCAACTATAAGGAAGTATACACTATATTATATATACTAACACTCCTGTATTTTTTTTTTTTTTTTTAAAAAAGGTACTAATTTATATACTGATTAAAAGTTAACACAACTGGATTTAACCCAACCTAACCCAACTGGCCTTGGCAACCCATGGGGCCCATG
Source organism: Xylaria palmicola (assembly GCA_022385595.1). Taxonomy (NCBI): domain Eukaryota; kingdom Fungi; phylum Ascomycota; class Sordariomycetes; order Xylariales; family Xylariaceae; genus Xylaria; species Xylaria palmicola. The sequence goes on from MU281342.1 coordinate 24,714, forward strand.
GGTCCTTGGGCTCTTGGCAATGGGTTGGGCCTTGAAACCCTACTTGCATGAATCAAAAGTTTCAAGTTGATACAGCCCCTACAAGCATCAAAGGCTGGCACGCAGACTGCGAGTACCTTTGTACTTACACTCAAACCGCTACAACATGCCAAGCCCTAGCCCAAGCCTTGGGTTCATCAGGTTGTGTGTGCCTGCTCCAGGAGAAGAGGAGGCTAAACTTGTACTTCGATATCTTCGACTAAAATAGAAACCCGCTGACAACCCCGCCCCCTTTTGGCGGCTGGGGGGCATGTAGATCACGTGATACCCCTGAAGATGTATGTATGGATCGAATCTCTCTTGTTCCAGATTTTAGATGTGGGTTCCCTAAATATACAACCATACACAGATTATCTCGCAGGATAATGAAATGAAGAATCGACTTAGATATGCTAGTATTTAGCTGAGATGTTAAGTGCATGGCCTGCACGGAAAGAAGCCAAACCTATCTCAGCTCGCAGTAGATGTTACGACTTGGAGCGGTTATAACGAGATGCACGAAGGGCAAAATATAGAGCTTGCGCACGCAAATTGTGTCGCGCCCTGCGCTCAATTTACGCAACGTGACTTAGGCTCGAACTTCGATCATATCAACCTCCTCCAGTTTCGCCAAACGGATACTCATGTTACAACCAGTAAAATTCGTGCCACTATCCCCCTGTCTCAACTCAACTGTTCAATGCGCGAGTTTCTTTATCACCTCCGCGACCTCCTTTGTGGCTTTCATAGCATCCTCGCTCCAAGGAGCCATTTGCAGGAAACCATGCGTGAGATTTCCGTAATGCCGCCAGACGACCTCGTTCCCAGCCTTCTGTAGCTTGGAGGCGTACTCAACGCCAACATCTCGGAGGGGATCGAACCCGCACGTGAAGACCGCTGCGGACGGCAGGTCCTTTAAGGACTCCACATTCTGCTCGCTGGGCGACACGTATCGGTGTGCAGGTGGGTAAGGCGTGTTTAGCAGGCGGGGGAGGTAATGATCCGCAAAGGAGAATATGCCATTGCCTATTGATTGGCTCGGGAGCATCGAGATTAGCGCCTCACCTCGTTCTCGTGTTCTGTCTCCTGCCTACAACGAAGCCCGCAAGCAGCAGCGGCTTTAAGAGATCTAAGTCCTTGGGCGAGGGGGAGACTCACATTCAAGGTAGTAACCCGAGTTATTCTCGGTGGCGGCGGGTGTGTCAAATGGTAGTCGCGCCTCTGGGTAGAGCAAGATTTGCGCCTTCAAGGGTTGAGGCATCTTCTCCGGAGGGGGGTCATCTTCCTGCTGTTGCGCGTCCAAAAGCTGTAGCGATAAAGCAGCTGTCATGTTTCCACCCGCCGAGTCACCACCTCCGAGAATGCGATTCGAGTCGATCCCTAGCTTCCTGCCTTCGTCGCTCTGCGCCCATAACATATAGAAGTCCTCCTTACCTACCACTGAACATATTGCTAGCATGACTATAGCTGCACTTTTTACCTATGATAATAACCACAACTACTTTTAGCTAGGAAAGGCCCGATGTATCGTTAACTATGTATGCCATTAACATGATCGCCGAGTTAGCCGACGTCAAGATCCCAGAGTGACTACAATCGCAGGTCCTTATATACCAAGACAGCAATATTGCCACGACGACAAACATCACTCCCGAGTTTTCAGCTGCGGGGCTGCATATTGGTAAGAAAGGGTTGACTATACCTTTTAGGTGATTTGCTAATAAAACTAGCTATCTAGACCACCGGAAGCATGGCATTACCTTACTTTACGGAGGTTGTTTAAATTTTGGGCACTTCATCCATTCCGTGAGATTCTAGAGCGTGCTGGTGTTGCTGATATTGTTGCTTACATCCCTGGTGTCGGCGAGGGGTATTCGGATCACCCTCTATTTGTGAGCCCTTATCGCTCAAGCCTTGCACCCGAAGAGACATTGGATGCTCTCGCAGGGGGTCGACTAGATCCTACACAGCTCCTCGAGGAAAACCATAAGATGCTAGGATGGAATGCAATGAACCTCACTTGCAAGTTTCGACCGAATGACGCTGATACCGCCGCACTGGGAGCCGATTTCCAGCATGCCTGGGACCGCGATTTTAAAACCCGGCCCGATAAGCCCCTAATCCTCATGTCGCTGATCAACGCGTAAGTCCCTAACCCCCAAATATCCTATCAAAGGCGCACTTTAACAAACCGAAGGTTTCCATCTGTCCAAGTTGGTCTTCCAATAGGACAGTACATGGCGGTATCAGCCTTTTCCGTGTATCCTTATTCTCGCGGCTATATGCACATCACCGGCGCTGGTCTAAACGACCCGGTTGACTTTGCAACCGGGTTTTTATCGGATCCGAACAACCTGGACCTTAAGAAGTGCGCCTGGGCTTATAAAAAGCAGCGGGAAATCGTCTGTCGCATGCAAAACTACCGTGGCGAAGTATCCGTAACCCATCCACCGTTCCCCGCTGCGTCCCAGGCCGCTTGCATCGAAACATAACAGCCTCTCGGGCCTGATGTCGTCGATATCGAGTATTCCCCGGAAGATGATCGCGTTCTTGAAGATTGGCTGCGCAAAAATATCGCTACGGCGTGACACTCCCTCGGCACATGCAAAATGGCACCACTTGACCAGATGGGAGTTGTTGATGCCAATCTTAGCGTACATGGCGTTGAAAACTTGAAAATTGCGGATCTCAGTATCCCTCCCCAGAATGTTGCAGCCAACACCTGCAACACCGCTATGGCAATTGGTGAGAGGGCTGCTGATATCTTCATCCGAGAGCTTGGTCTTCCTGTACAGTAGGATCTGCTATCGAGCTGCATTTCCAGGTCGCTGCCTTGGTCTACCCATCGTCGTGAGATTGGGTAGCATAGCTTGAAGTATACAATAAGGTATCAACGAGAATCAATCACTTGTGACTGGCCATCAAATCAAGGGCCAAATATTTAATTACTATGGCAAATTGATAGTTAACTATTTTTCCCCCTCAGGGACAAGGCACGCTGTCTTTGTCCATGTCCTCCTACGTGGCCAGAAGCCTGAAATATGAGGGGTTGTGGCTGTTTCCTATTTTCTGTGAGTTGATTCCGTCTAGTGAAGTGGTGAGCGAGGGGGGTCACCGGTTACGTAAGAAAAAGGACAAGGGTAATTGCGTAGTTTTATTTTTTATTTTCCACCCAAAAGGCAGAACACACACAACAACGCGCAGAATGCATTCATTCATCATTTAATATATTGCCTTCTACCATGATCAAACAATCCCTCAATAATTTACTGTGACTATTGCACGCAAGAGACGGTGATTGACACCGAAGACCTAGGAATGCGTGGGACTACGCCCTCCTCCTTGGGCAGCATGCACGGCTTAGGCAAACAGCGTGACTCCCGATATGAGAGCAGTTGGTGTGAACCATCGTCTTAGTTGCCCGTTATACTCTTGGCTTCGCACGTGGATGCCACCTCAACCTAGCTTAAGAGACAGGAGGCTGCCTTAGCTGCGTTCAAGGGGCTAGACAGCGCTAAATATAGCGACTCAGCGCCGCGAAAGACGATTTCACAGAATAGGGGAAACCTCGGAGGAGAAGGCTACGGTAAAAGGGTGACGAGAATGGTAACAACACTGCATAGGTTTCCTTGTGACCCTTGGCGGTATACCCCCTACATTTCGCCCGCCGTCTCTCCGACTATGTAACTCAGCTATTAGCGAGTGTCACGGGGAAAAATGAGAAAATTCTAATAGACGTCCAATTAAATATTGATAAGGAAATGGGACAGAACGAAAGCGGGTTTCAGGTATCGTGTGAGTTATTTTCTCTCTACAACGGGTGGTATAGCTGCTCGTGGAGGAATTTGAAAAAGGGTATCTCGTCCCCAAAAGGGTTATACAGGTTGTACAGACAAGTCCGCCATATCGGCGTCCGCCAGCCGCGTAATATCGCCGATGCAGCACACCACGTAACATGCATTAGAAACTAGAGCGTAGTGAACTGTGTACCGCTAGTCGAATGCTCGGGTTAGACAAGCCTATCCATGAGCCCATTCCGGGTTAGCCGCAGAGTTCCATGCAACACATACAGAAATATCGATACGTCTGGTGTCACAGTCCCAATGGTATGCATATATGGAATTGCGTTATGGTCAAGTCTTCTCGAATGACAATGTTCTCCTTGTTAGTAGTTTTACAGCTCAGCTCAAGGGCACTGCGGGAATTAAGCGAGTGAGCACATGTGGTTTAGAACCCAATCTATATTTCGTACGCGTGCTTGTAGTAATGTTATTATGACGGGCTCGGCCCAATGTCACTAGCAACATTCTCATCTGGGCTTGATTGGCCAGTTCGTTATGGAGAGCACCGCGACGCAGAACTGTCCTTACGTCTTGTCTCCCTCTTCTGGAAGCAAACACTCGGGGATGTCCAAACAATGACGGGTTTCGGGGACTACGAGTATATCTCATCATGATAGGCGCAAAATCGCGCATGGGACGAAGGGCATTCTGTATAGAGCTGCTGCGAAACATCACGAGGCTATAACCAACTCAAGCAAATAGCTCCAAGAAGTTAGCTTCTGGATTACACGCAACAGCATGCATATAAAATAATATGTTGTACATATTTGGAATGAAATATTGTCCACACGGCAAACCTGATGTTCCGGTGTACCTTTCGGGTAATAACATCGTACAAGTGATAGCGGTCTTTGCTTGATATGGAACAACTCGAAAAAATTAAACACGGCCTCTCCTTCATGATCAATAAAGAGCATAAATTGCGAACCTAGACAGCCTTTGTTTCTAGCCTACCCCTCAATCATCACCTATCCAGCTAGACTTGGGCTTCTAGCCATGTCAAACGAGCGCAAAAGTCCAGAGTGCGTGGCGCCGCCTTGTACAAGCAATGATAAACCAGTAATCCTCTCGCAACAATACGGAGGTTTTCACAGCGGCTCCTGGGTTGAAGTGCTTCCTCGTTTCGCAGTGCCATTCATCCAGCTTGCTCGGCTCAGTCCCCCTACCGCGCTTTTTCTTATCTACCTGCCTCATGTCTTCGGCGTCTTACACACAGGAATCGCACATCGACTCTCCTGGGCCCAAGTCATAAGCACCGCTCTCCAGCTTTTTGGCGGCTCCTTTTTCTTTTCCAATGCTGCTCATGCATGGAACGACATTGTCGATGCCCCTATAGACAGACATGTAGCTCGCTCGAAGGATCGGCCAATCGTCCGTGGAGCGATTACACCTTCAGCGGCTCTTGCATTTGCCTTCTCACAAAGCTTCGGCGCGATCACTTTCCTACTTTGGCTTCCTAGAACCACCGCACTAGCAACATTGCCGACAATTGTTGGAACCACGTACTACCCTTGGGCTAAGAGGCACACGTACTTCCCACAGGTAGTCTTGGGGTTCTGCTTGGCCTGGGGGATCATCGTTGGCTGTGCTGCTGCCGGGGAGGAGGAGCCTTGGAAGGACGGGGCTGCCTTGTGCCTGGTCATGGCCTCAGTACTCTGGACGGTAACATACGACACGATATACGCTTCCCTGGATATACAGGACGATATCAAGATCGGCATCAAAAGTATGGCAGTATTATTTGGAACATACACTAAGATCATGCTATGGGTGGTCACCGGACTCCAGAGCGCTCACCTGGTTGCCTATGGGTGGCTCACGATGCGGGGGATTGGATACTACACGGTCACGGTAGCGGGGTGCCTGGTGTCACTTGCAGTTATGGTGTCGTACGTCAAACTCGGTGACAAAGCAAGCTGTTGGTGGTGGTTTTCTTGCGGGTTCTGGTTCGTTGGGATGTCTGTTATAAGCGGATTGCTGATCGAGTATGTTCTGCAATAGTCAGTCGAGTAAGAACCGATCACTATTGAAGTTGGTGGAGAGGAATAAAAGGGGGCTTATGTAATAAAAAGGGGTCCTTATATAACTGGGCCTTATTAGCGGCGCTGCTTTCAACACCACGCACTTCCAGAGATAGTCACGTTACAGTTTTCCTTTTCTTCTTTTTTTCAAGGAATACGATGATTTTCTATTTGATAAATTGAATCACTATGAGGTTGCTGTGTTTAGTGCTAGAAATTGCTTTGGAAAACTGAGTAAGAGCCCTTCTACGGCAACTAGCGCGAGTGACTAATAATTGATGCGCAATGAAGGAGAAAAGAGACTTTAATCCGCCGTGAGTATCAACGGTATCTACTAAGCGACAGCGGCGGTAATTGTATAGGATGGACGGGACTGTGCAACGCGTGAAGAGATTGCTTGGTGCGAGATGAGTTGCTAGTGCTGAAGACCTTTAATGTTGAACGCAATGTCGCCCTGCCACGTTTAACCCTATGTAGCTTTGGGGATTCTCCAGATAGCTCGAAATTACATAGAGTAATGATGTATTGGGTCTTGTATGATCGTTGATCCGATAACCGTACAGTATTTTGTCAATCGGACATGTTTCGACGAGTCCCACTTCTTATTCTCTGTGTTCGTCCTGTCCTGTTGCCTTTTCAACAGCTCACAAGCCACGCTACTATGAGGGTACCGTGCTCACAAAAGCTAAAACAGTGTTACAAGTGATAGTTTAGTGTTTTCTCTTGTAGAAGCCCTGTTATACTAATCACATATCCCTCACGCGGAAGGTTAGATTGGGCCCAGTGTGTCGTGCACCAAAGGTGTCGTACAATTGGAACTCATCTGGTCGGTGTCTTCCATTCTTCCCGCCAACACGACCCCCTCCCAGTTCCCCCTCTCTCCCTGGCGCGGTCTCGAAGTCAAAGCGCCAAATAGTCTTAGCAATGACTAGGCTCGCCTCTAGATACGCCATAGCCTTACCGGCGCACCCGCGAGCCCCAAGGGAAAATGGGCTGAACGCCGAATGCATCCGGCTCAGCGTGGATTTGTCCTCATCAAGCCAGCGTTCAGGTCGGAAAGCGAAAGGATCGCTGAAGTATTCTTCGTTATGGTGGAGTGCGTAGATGTTGACTCCAACTTGTGTACCAGGGGGTATCACATGGCCGTCGACGACAAACGGCTTCCCTTGCTCGTCTGGGTATAGTTCTCGCCAGAGGGTGCCAGCCACCGGAGGCGACAGGCGTAACGCTTCGTCAATACAGGCTCGTAGGTAGCGACAACCTGCTATTTTCGGACCGCCCCGGATCTCGCCATCGCTTGCAAAAGTCCTGCGTATCTCCGTGGCCAGTCTCTCGTACGCACCCCGGTTCCGTGATAGATAGAAGAACAGTGAACTCATCGCGGTGGTCGCAGTGTCACCCCCAGCTGGAAAGAAGAACAAGGCCTCGGACCACAACTCACTAGTCGTGATTCCGTCGCTGGGGTCGTCGAGGTGGTCAGCAACAAACGAGTATAGATCATTTATTGCATGCCTCTCCTGTGAGAGGCGAGAGGCGATAATCTTTTGCAGCAGTTGCTTGTACTTCTCGCGTTGAGAGCGACCTGCCAATCCCACAAAATGATATAGCCCTAGCTTTTTTAACATGGGGAACTGCATATTGCTGTTGCCTTGGTGCGCTCCAATCGCGAGCCCCTGTAGCACAAATCGATGTGCCGGATCTCTTTGCATGTTGAGGGCATAGCCGAAAGCTAGATGACCCACAACATCCGCACCAAGGCGTTTGGTTAGATCAGTCATATTGACGAATCTTAGCTCGTGGGCTGCCTGCAGCAGTTGCTCGATGAAAATATCTATCTGTTCCACCATGGTTGGCTCGAAGGAACGCATCGCCTTATCAGTAATCGCTTGTCCTATGAGCCTGCGCTTGACCCTATGCACTCGTCGATCAACGGCGTTAAAAAAGCTAGGATTGCCAGATGTTATAGTAACCTCGTAAACATGAGACTTCGTCACTCTCTCGTTGTTATAAATATCTAGGAGGGTGCGCTAGTAAGTATATATGACCGCGAGTAGAGAAGCCTTCAATCCTACCTTGTAGGGCCTCAGCTGAGTTAAAGACAAGCTTATTAGGGCCATGCCTCATAACCGGACCTGGTCTCTGGTTCAGTACAGACCACTTCACGAGCAGGATATCACGCTTCTGCTGCTTACCGTATTTCTTCAAGTCAAGGAATGTCACCAGATGAAGTTGCATGGCTAGAGCGTGGCAGCCGGCGTAGAAGTCGGATATCTTCGCCACCAGAGGGCCCGGATAGCGTCTAAGAGGGTGAAGGAAGATGCGATACCCAGCTACAAATGCAAACTTGATAGTAGGTTAATATCTCGAAACTATAACATGGCGGTCATGATGGCTTACATAAGGGAAGAGAATGAGTGCGACATATTTCGCGAGTATGAATCCAAACTCCATGATGGTTAGGGTGAATAATAGTCAAGAAACTATAGTCAAGAAATGATCAATTTTGAGACATAGATCTTGCGTCAATTTAGCGTGTCGTCTAAGTACCTCGATCGATAGACGAAACGCATGTGTGATCTTGTTGATCTAGTCAGCAGTGAGACATTATCGAGTTGTTCGCTTCCCTCGGACGACTTGGAGTAGTTATCTTAAATACCCCCGATAATGTTTGGGGTACCAAGAGTTGGCAATTAACGCCGATCTGTAACCTATAGGTATGAAGGCAAACATAACATGCATCACCGAACCAATGACAGGAAGTAGGTATGCAGCCAACAGGCGGTCTAGCCTCCAACAGGAAATGGTTTCCCTTGCCCGCCTGTACGAGAGCCCGTCGATTCATTTCCAGAATAGGTAAACCGTAGATGGCGGATCTAATTAGTAGATAACTCCGAGGGTTGTAAATAAACTCCGCTACAAGTGCACTCATTGCTGGACTGGGAAGGACCAGCAGCATCTTTCAAAATAGCATCTATTCTCATTAAGGGGAAAAGGGAAACATTTATCGGTTATTTCCCATGTACCAAATTATATGTCCTACCTGCTTGTATGGATAGGTGCGACTTAGCTCGCGCAGTTCCCGGAAATACTTTGTACCCGTTTCCCTCCTGTCATGTGGTTTGCACAAAATCTCTCGTTGCTCAAACGGAAGAGCTCTAGCCTATAAGCCATGGAAGAATCCTAAGGTCTCTGCGATCGCGTCCATGCAATAATCGGGGACAGGAACACTAATCTCTCTACCTCGATCACGAATCCCCTGGCACCGAAAGGGCATCACACAACCCTTGCAGTGTCACTGTCGTCTTTCATTTCTGCCTTAGCCGTGAGTGACCAGTCCATCAGTCCGGGCCCATCATCGACGTCGACAGGGTGTCTCGTCTTCTCTCGTCTTCACTAGTATTCCATCAGTGCTTAGAAAGGCCGATAACCTTGCCGGTGATCTATTGGGTGAAGCTCACAGTTGTCAACTATTCATTTGTCATCAGGGGACGGAGCCGATTAGACTGGTGCCGTAATGCAAAAGCTAATATCAAGACTTCTGAGAAAAACATATCTGCCTCTTTTGGGAGACTCTTTTGAGCCTCGGTATAAAAGGCGCTAATGACGATCTGTGCGACGGTGTCTTGCTCAGTTCTGGGGAGGAAATGGAGGAGCTGGAGAGGCAGCGGGTATTCAGGGGGTCTGCATTAGCCGCCGTACTCTTATTTAAGTAGCATACGAGGAGATAAAAGTGATATAGATCCGCCAAGGCTGAGAAAGAATTATTGTCGTGGGCCGCTTTGAATAAGGCGGACGAGGTTATTATGAGGAGCGCTGGCATTAACCAGGGGACCTGATGTAATGGATCCGCGACCGGTAGCTTCTACAGTCGGGAAGTATCCATAACCAGTTTCATATTGATGGAGAAATACGATCGGCAAGATCGCATATTCAAGGGTTGGACGACCCGTCGTGATACGGCTGCGGATTTTGGGGGGCAATGGGCGCCTGTTCTGTTTAGCTATGCTTGCATGTTGGGAACGGAGAATAGCTATCTTACACATATCTTTCTTAATAGATAGCGGCGGAGAAGAGCGAGATGCGAGACCGCCGGTGATCCGATGAGACGAAGTTTTAGTTGTTGCGTATGTGACGCCGTGTGTAAGAGAAATGCCGCTAATCTCTGGATTTCACGGTCATCGCTCCCCTCCTGCACGACGCGATTGAGGTTACCGTTATCGAAGGCAATACCATGCCATAAGAGGATGCCGAGTATCTGGGCCTTCTTCACCAGGGCAACACTTTTGCTATCGTGAGCAAGTTCCGGGGTGAGCAACATGAGCTGTCTCCAGAACACATTTCTAAGGTGCCTTGCTTCTGGATAGTAAACGAACTGGCCGTCGCGGTTGTCTTCACCTAGGAGCTCTTCGAGTCCGTACATTCCGATTCCAAAGGGCAGCCATTCGGCCTCTGCCCAGTCCAATAAGCCTGTGAGCTCCCCGGTAATTGGACTGACCATGATATTCGCCGCTAGAAAATCGCCATGGGTGAAGACCCAAGGTAAGGCCTCAATCTTGGATAAGTCGCTTATAATGGAAGAAGCAATATGACGGAAACGGATGGGAAGTAAAGCAGCCATGAGCGCCAAACGTAAGTGAAGGCTCGAGCCCACGGTCCGCTTCTCGCCACCCAGCTCGTCGCCCCGTCTTGCGTTTCGCCAAGCTACAGCCTGCACCCGCGCAAAGTCCTGTACCACCGCCTGCCGCGCTGATCTTTCCGACGACACCGCTCGGTAATCTCTGAGGGACACGCCTGGTAACTTTCTCATGGAATACGCGTGTAGGTCCATTCCTTCAAGCTGTCCAAGACACTCGGTCTCTGGTGCCAAGGGCCCGAAGATACTGTTGGCAGTTATTGCCATTCCGATGTCTAGTCTGTAGGCGGTCGGCCGAAGCTGAACTGCAAGCTCTTCGCCTACAAACAAAGTATACGAGCAGTAGCCCTGGAAGGGCGCCGGTCGGATGTAGCCCGAATACCGCGACGCGACGAATGCGTCGCAGTCATCCTTCGCCGTGGCCGGCAGTTTGCACCGGTCAAAAAATGACACGACGGCCGGACTTTCCATTCTGCTCTTAATCCGAGGACTGTACTACTACGGCCCATAGTAGAGGAATACGGACAACGTGTTGGGATTCTTTAATATTTCAGGGCGCACAGGTACAGCTACTTATACTGCTCATTGCTGCCATCATGGTGTAGACCATGTGGTGGAATAAGTGGATGAGGAGGGGTAAAGACTATTTGTAGCTCACCGGAGCACGATGGCGGTGCATATTGTGAGCATGCGGCAACCTTCTTATGCTGGCGTGAGCTACTCTGGCTGGAGAATCCCTGTTCCCATGCAAGCCTCCGGGGAAGCTGGAGCATGCATCTTAGGATGATGGATGGGGCTGGATTGAACGGACCAATACACGCGGTACGCACTTAGATCATGCTTAGGTGACGATGCGCACATTTAGACGACTGGTCTTGATTGTTGTCCCTTGGCTCTGGCGAACGTGGGGGCGGTATTTACGATATCCGTCAACGTCTGCGTCCGTGATTAGGGGTGCTTTTAGAATCCCGGTTGTGGCCCCGGATGTGTCTTTCGGCCGGCTAAGGATAACATCGCCGGGCACTGTCCTCATGTCTGCGTGCAAAACCCTGCATAGTACAAGAATGCATACCCTGGTTAGTCTACCAAACACCTGCATTGCCTGGGAGAAGGTCTGGCGTAGCAAAGTACGGAATTACGCACTCTTTTGAACTTTGAAGCAGTCCGTTCCTTACCCGATAAAACTCAAAAGTGGTACACCATTCAATGACTCATTATGCAGTGTTGAATGTGCCCTGCCTTATCCAAGTCCGTAACCCGGTGTTGAATTCACCCCCCCAAAGTATTAGCCCGGTCTTGCAAGACGGTCTGCCAAGTAAGGGTCCAACCCCCCTGGCTGTCAGCCCCAACCTCTCTCGCATTGCTGGTGTGCTCTGTCAACTTACGTGATTACCACTACAATGGCAAGTTAGGTAGCTGTTGCATTACAGCCAGAAAAGCCACTTACGAAAGCATGAAATGAGGCGGCAGCTCATACCCTAGACCCCCAACCTTAAGCTATGTCCGTGTGGCGCACCTGCGCTCAGACTCGCCTATCCAGCTTCACAAGACAGTGAGACTCGAGACGCGTGCTTACCTTACCCCGGTGGAACCGAGTATCCCCGCATGGTCGGGTAATCTTTCCTTATACTCATTGTGGCCTAGTGAAAGAAGGCTGCTTCTGACCAATGTTGTTGTTACTAGTCGCAGACTCCAGTTGGGAGAGGGTATCATTTCAACAACAGACGCGTGCTTCGTAATTGGAAAATTTCTATGTATCTCACCTATCTCATCCCCACCGTGTTTTCGAGTGACGTGTCCCTTTTGTCGAGCAATATCGGTTCAAGGGATTAAATATGCAATCATGCCGGCGTCGCCGTCGACAAAGCGCATCATTGTTTGCTGCGACGGAACATGGCAAAATTCGTAAGCGTTGTGAGATATGGGCATGCAAAAGCGCTGACAATGCCAGGGACGGTGGGCACTTCAAATTGGGCAGAAAGCCTGAACCTACACTGCAAATCCCTTCGAACGTGACCCGTATCTCTAGATGCTTCAAGCGGACCTGTTCCGATGGAGTAGTAAGTATTGCCTCGATACCATCCTTTTCCATCACAGCCCACTGAAGAATGAATCCCCCCTTCGGGCTTTAAACATGTCAGGCAACGTTCTATCGTTATGAATACGGCCCCGGAATACCGATGGCTGACGCCGAATGCCGTAGTTTCAAATTATATACTACCAATCAGGCGTGGGCTCAAAATCGGGGATCCTAGACCGACTGTTTGGCGGTGCTTTCGGCACCGGTATATCGGAGGTTAGCTGAAGCTCGAGGGGTTCCGGTTCGGGTGTACGTAGCTAATGAGAAGCAGAACATCCGCGAAGCCTACGCGTTCCTTTGCGCCAACTATGTCAACGGCGACGAGATTGTCCTTTTGGGGTTCAGTCGGGGCGCCTTCACGGCACGGTCGATCGGTGGCATGATTTCGGACCTCGGTCTGCTCACGAGGGAGGGCATGGAATATTTCTACCCCATCTTCAAAGACATGCAGAACTGGACTAACGACCGCTACGACGATCCGTTCCCGACGATGCCCTTTACGAATAAACCAAAGGGCGAGAATGCCGCCGCCGTCTATCGCGAACGGCTTATTGAGGTATGCGCTCTTACCATTTCTAGCCGGGGGCTTTCCTGATCTCTGTACGAATATTAGAAAGGGTACTCACGTGCGAAGGGGAACAACGGGCAAGGTTCTTTGATTCGGGTGTTGGCAATCGGTAAGTCCTAGCACTAGGCGCCTGCGCACCGATCACTAACGCCATGGTAGGTGTATAGGATACCGTCGGATCTCTGGGCATACCGGACGTAGAGATATTGTCAAGGCTAGGCATCAAGAGGTGCACGCATGAATACGTCTACCCTCGCTTCGATATATCCGGCCTCCAAGCTAACGATACTCCACGTACCAGTTCTATAACACCCACCTCTCGAACAAGATTCAGCACGGTTTCCATGCCCTTGCCTTAGACGAGACGAGAGGCCCGTTCACGCCGACTCTCTGGGAGCGGCGACCGCAAGAGCAGGCTACATCCGATCTCCGACAAGTTTGGTTCCCTGGAGACCATGCAAATATCGGGGGCGGATGGCCTGATCAGGGTGTTGCTAATACCACACTTGCCTGTGGGTATATCCTATGCGGGCGCTCTGCCAGTTTGGCAAATTTTATCAAATAAACAGCTAACGTGCCGAAAGGGATGATGGACCAGCTATCGTCGGTCGGCTGCGAGTTCCGCCCCGATGCGCTGGATAGGGCTTTCGCCGCCACCGTAAAGTTCTACACGAACCGGGAGCCCGAGAGTGCCCTGGTCAGATATAGCGGCGCTTACCCTCGGCCCCGGAGAAAGAGGCCTATGAGTTGGGCTGATGAGCACATCTACGAGCCGAACAAACCGGTCCGCCCGTGGGCGCTCCACGGCATCAAATCCACGACCGGCCCGCTCTACAACCTCGTGGGGAGCGTCTCGCGCGCCCCCGGCATGTACAGGAAGATCGACCCCAAGAGCGGTCGCACCCTGCCAGACTTCCTGGAAGACACCAACGAACGCGTCCACCCGAGCGTCAGGGTGCGCCTGGCTTGTGCGGGTCTGGGCACCAACGACTCTGACGTCTGGCAATGCGCATCTCTGCTCCATGTCCGTATAATGTTTCTATTATTTTTTTATTTTTCAACTCATGCCTCCCAGTTGGGAAAATGCTCAAGTTTCAAAATAGAGCCTTTTTGTTGACAGGTTACATTATCCCCCAAAGGCTCTCTGAATTTCTTGAAACCGTGAAAAGTCATACTTGAAAAGACGACGGCTGACTCTCAGTGCCGTAGTACTGGCGACCCCGCCGAGTTCCTCTTCATCCCCCCGATCAGCCAGACAGTGCGGCGGATGCGGCGGCGACCTCGGCGGAGGGCGCGCGGGCACCGATCCCGGACGCCTCAGAGCGATGGGTGTGGGAGTACATCGGGCCGGAACACGCCGCGCCGGCGATCAGGGTGATGGCGGAGGAAAGTCTGGGCCCCTTCGAGCAACGCCTGCTGGGACTGGCCGCCGGCAAGGTGCACGTCTACCAGTACGCGGAGGAGCAGGACGTCGAGGAGTTCAAGGCGTTCCATCTGCGGAGTTTCAGGAAGGCGATGAAGCTCCTGCACAAGAAGTGGCACGCCAAACATCAAGCTGCGCAGCCAGCCCCGGCGGAACAAGAGCACCGAACCTAGAAACGGACTAATGGGGGTGTTGAAATGACAGGCTGTATTGATTAGAGTAGAATCGTTAGATGGCATAACTTTTTTTATTTTTTTCTCCCTTTATTTTGGGCTCACATTAAGCTCTATATGCTTCAACATCGTGTGTTTGTGGCGCTTGTTGTGAATAAGAGCGGCAAGTTGCGTTAGGGGATGGATGGTGTTAGATAGTATGGGTGGAAGTTAGGCCTAAAATGGTAGTTACACTAAGGGGTGCCAATAAATGGTCAACAAGTGTTTAACTAAATTACTATTCCTTACTAAGTTAGTATAAGTAGGAAAAATCCCTTAAAATAAGGGTAAAGCACACAAAAGTAATCAATATATATATAATTAAACGGACGTAACTATAAATGTATTATTTAATAATTAAAAGTTTTAAGCGTTTTAAAAGCTAATTTAATATGTTTTTTATAATAATTACTTTGTAAAGCAAGTTAAAATAGCTTTAAAAACTTTTAAAACCCTTTTATTTAAGCTTAAAAACTTTTTTTAATAAGAAAAAAAGTTTAAAGCTAAAATAAAGTTATATTATTTATAGTAATATTTTTAATTAAATAATTTAATAATAAAACTTTTTATTTTAAAAGTATTATAACTTATAAAGCTAAAAAAACCAAATTTTAATAATTATTAAAAAAAAGCCTTTTATTAAAAAAATTATTTTAAATTAAATATTATAATTAAAAATAAAAGTTTTAAAAAAATTAAAT
Source organism: Xylaria palmicola (assembly GCA_022385595.1). Lineage (NCBI taxonomy): Eukaryota > Fungi > Ascomycota > Sordariomycetes > Xylariales > Xylariaceae > Xylaria > Xylaria palmicola. Next base: position 40,212 of record MU281342.1, read on the forward strand.
TAATTAAAAACCTTTTTAATAAAAAAAGAATATTATTTTAAGTTAATTAAAATATTTATATTTAAAAAAAATAAAAATTATATTATATTTAATTAAAATTAATACTTTTTAAAAAAGTAAATAACTTTTATAGTTTTTTTTATTTTTAAAAAAGTTTAATAATACTTTAAAAAAAATTTAAAAAAATAGTATAATATTTTTAAAAAAATTAGTAAGCTTATAAAAGTACTTTTATATATTAAATTATAAAAAAATTATAATTTTTTAATAAAAAAGCTTTTTTTTTAAATATTTAAAAGTTTAAAAAACTAAGTTTTAATTTAAATTAATATTATAAATAAAGCTATTAAATATAATAACTAAAAATTTAAAAATATTTATATTTTAATTATTAATTTAAAAAAAGCTTTTTTAATTATTTTATTAAAATAAATAACTTTAATTTAAATTACTTATAAAAAAGCTATTTATAAAGGAAAATTAACTTATAAAACTTTAAAAGTACTTTTTTAAAAGTATATATTATATTAATAGCTTTTTATAAAGCTAATAAAAGTATAAAAAAGTACTTTTAATATTATATTTATAAAAAAAAGTTTTAAAAAGAATTTAACTAAAGCTTTAAAAAAAATAAAAGAAAAAAAACAATATAATTAGCTTTTTAATAATTAAAAGTACTATAAAAAAAGCCGTAAAAAGCCATTAATTAATATTATAAAAAAAAAAGTAAATTAAAGTTAAAAAAAAAGTTTAAAACTAATATTTATAGTTTTTTAAAGCTTTATAAAGCTTATAAAAGCTTTTATTACTAATTTATTTATTATTAATATTTTTTTTTAAAAAAAGCTTATTAATTATAAAGTTTTAATTTAAGTATTATAAAGTTAGTAAAACTAAATTACTAAAATAACCTTAGTTTAAAAAAGGAAATTAAAGTGATTATAAAACTTAAAAAAAATAACTAAAAATTTAAAAAAAAGGCTTAATTATTAAAAAAAACTGTAAATATAGTATTAATAATTAAAAAAAAGTTAAAACTTTTTTATAGTTATTTATTAAAAAATTTAGCTTTATTAAATTTTAAAGCTTTTTTTTATATATTTAATAACTTTATAAAATTTACTAATATTAAAAAAGCTAATTTAAATAATTTAATTTACGTAAAAAATACTTTTTTTATTATAATAGCTTATAAAAAAGTTATTATAATAAAAAAAAACCTTAAAGGTTTTATAATTATATAATTAAATAATATAGTTTTTATACTTAGTATAACTAGTAATTTAGTATTTTTAAAAGTACTAAATAAATAAAATATTTAATAAAATAATAAACTAAATTAAAATACTTTAAATAAACTAAATAGCTTAATTTTCTATTATTTAAAAGTTTTATATAATATATTCGTAATTAAATACATTTTTTTAATTATTTTAAAATATGCTTTTTATATTAAAAAAAACTAAATTACATTATATATTAAAAAAAAACTACTTTAAAAAAATCTATTTAAATAATACTTATATATAAAGTATATAAAATTTAAAGTTTTATATTACTTAATAAACTAAGTATTTAAAATTAAAATAATAAAATTATTTAAAAACTAATTTTATATTAATAATTATAATAAATATATTTTAAGGAAAATTATACATTAAATATAAAAAGCTTTTAAAAATAAACTTACTAAGCTAAAAAAACATATTATATTAAATTTTTATAAGTTTAATAAAAGTTTAAAAAGCTTTATTATATTACTAATTATAATAAACTGTTATTTAAGTTTTTATTTTAATTATTATTTTTTTAATTAAACTTTTTTAATTATTTAAATAGTTTTAATTAATTTAATTTTAATTTTATATTAGTACTTTAATTTAATAGTTATAATAATTAAAATAAATAAAAAACTAATAAAAAGCTTAATATTTAAATAGTTATTATAAAACTATTTTATAAAAGTTAAGCTTTTAGTTTTAAATACTTAAGTATAAAATAAAAGTATAAAAAAAGCTATATACATTATATAAAATAAAAAACGTATTATAAAAATAAACTTTAAGCTTTTTAAGTTTTTATAATTTAAAATAATAAAAATAGTAATTTATTTATATAATAAAACTTTAAAGTAGTTTTATAATTAAAAATCACTTTATAAGAAATTCTATTTTTATATAGTATTAAAAAAAGGAATAATAAAGGAAAAAAAGTTTTATTTAAACTACTTATATATATATAATTATAAAACTTATATAATAATTAAAAAGGCTTAAAAAAAAACTAACTATTTAAAAAAGTTTAATTTAAAAGTATAAATAAGCTTTTTAATTAGTTATAACTTTTTTAATATTTATTATATATAATAGTTTATAACTAATAAAATAATAGTAATTAGAAACGTTATTTTTAATAAAAAAACCACTTTTTTAAGCAACTTAAAAAACTTAAAAAATAACTTAGTTAAAGTTTTAATTAACAAATTTAAATACTTGTTTTTTAAAGTAATAAACTACTTTTTATAAAAAAAAGCACTTATATAAAAAATAATAATAAAAAACTTAATAAAAAATCTTTTAAATATTATATTAATATTATTAAAAGTAGTTTTTAATATTAATTTTAAAGAAAAAAGCGTAAATATAGCTTAAATTAACTTAAAAACCTTAAAATAAAATAATAAAAAGTTTAATTAATTTGCTTACTTATTAAAAAAGCTTTACTTTATACTTTTAAAAAAGTTAGTATTTTAAATAATACTTTTAATTATTATTAATAATATTAGCTTTAAATTTAAAAGCTTTTTAAAAAAGTTAAACATTTTTTAAATAAGTTTTAAAAATTAAAAAAACTTTTATACTAAAATAAAAGCATATAAAAGTTATTAAAAAGCTATATTTAATATAAAACACTTAAGTATTATAAAATTAAAGTATAATAAGTTAGTAAATAAAGTAACTAAAACCAAGTATTTAAGAAAATCACTATGTTGTTTTAATAAAAGCCGTTTAAGTAAAGCTAAAATACAGTTATTAAAAAAAAAGCTAAAAAAAAAACTTAAAGTAAAAAAGAAAATCCAATACTAAAAGCTACTTTTACCACCTTGGTTTTATAAAGATTTTAAAATATATTTATTTAAAAAAGCATTTAAAAAAGCTAAAAAAGCTTATTTAAAAAATTACTAAAAAATAAACTTTTAAAAAAAAATCTTTTAAAAAAAAACTTATAAGAAATTACTTTTTAATTATATATAAATATATATATATAAATTTAATAAATATAAAATATATTAAAAATATAAAGTAAAACTAATAATAAAAAAAAACCAATAACTTTTTAATAAAAAAAAAATACTTATATTATTACTTTAATTAATAAGTTTTTTAAATTATTAATAGTAATTATTACAAAATTTAACTTAAAACTTAAATAATATAATATTATTAATACTTTTATTAATATTAAATTAAATAAAGAAATTTATATAAAAATACTTTTAAAATATAAAAAAAAAAGTACTAATTTTTTATTTTAAAAAGTATTTTATAGTTTTAAAAAATTACTTTTACTATAATAAAAAAAGTTAATATATATTTTAATTACTTTAAACTTTAGTTTTATTTTTTATAAGTTTTATTATTTTTAATACTATAATATATTTATTTTTATTTATATAAATAATATTATAGTTATTTATTATTAAAGTTATAATAAAATTATTATAAAAGTAATTAAAAGCTTTTAAAAAAAATATTAATTAATTAGTAAAAAAGATTTCTAATAGTTTTTAAAAATAAAAGTAATATATAACTATTAATAAAAGCTAATTTAGTTATTTTAAATAATATATATTAAAAAAATCAGTATTTTTAAAAATAAAGCCTTTAATTATAATATTTTTATAAAGTTAGTTAAACTTTTGCTTTACAAATAAATAACTTTTTTATAATTAATATACTAATATATAAAAAAAGTTAAATTAATTTTATATATAATAATAATTATATATTTAAATATAGCTTTTATAATTTTTAAACTAGCTAAATTTAATTTAAATTCTAGTTTAATATACTATAAAGTAATTAATAAAGCGCTTTTTTATTTATTAAAAATTTAATATTATAATTTATAATTTAAAAGTAATAAAAGCTTTATAATAATAAGTAACTTTTTTTTTACTAATAATACTTTTAATTAAAAAAGCTTTTAAACTTATATAATAAAACTTTTTAAAAGTATAATTAATTAAAAAGCTATTAAATAAAATATTATAATAATTTTAATAACTAAAGTAAAGCTTTTAACTTTATTATAAGCTATTAAAAAAAACTTTTTTATATTAAAGCTATTAAAAAAAATTAAAATTAACTTAAATAAATATAAAATTACTATTTAATATAATAATAATTAAATAATTAGCTTAGTAATTAAAGAAATTATAACTTTAAAAACTAAACTAAAGTATATTAATATTTATAATTATTAATTAAAACAAAAAATAAAAAAAAACATTATTTAAGTTATTTATATATTTTTAAGTAATATAATTGCTAATAAGCTAACTAAAGCACTACTAAAAATAAAATAAAAAACCTTTTTAAACTAAATAAGCTTAACTAACCTAAAAACGCGTTTTTTAGCTAGAAAAGCTAAAAACGCAAAGAATATTAAAAATGTAAAAAACGTAAAAAATATAAAAAACACGTTTTTAAACAATTTAAGCAATTTAAAAACCTTAAAAGAATTTTTAATAAAAAAAAAATCAACTTTTTATATACTTACTATTTAAAAACCATTATTAGTACTATTATTAAAAAACTTTATATACAAAATTAACTTTAACTTTTTATAATAAAAAAAAAAAGTTTTATAATATTATAGTTACTTTTTTAACTTTAATAGCTAAAAACCCAGGTTTAATTCCTAATAAAGCTTATTAAACTATACTTTAAATACTTTTTAAAAAAAGGCATTTAAATATAATTCTTTCTTTTTGCTAATTTTACACTAAAACACTAAAAAAACCATTATAAAATAAAATTAACCTATATTTTAACAATGTTAAAAAAGCTAAAACAGCTATTAAAATCGCTTATTTCAACAAAGGTATATTAAATAGTATAAATAAAAGTTAGGCCTAAAATAATAGTTGTACTAAAGGGTACTAATAAATAGTTAATAAGTATTTAACTAAATTACTATTCCCTACTAAGTTAGTATAGGTAGGAAAAATCCCTTAGAACAAGGGTGGGGCACACAAAAGTAATTAATATACACACGATTGAACGGACGCGACTGCAGGTGCATTATCTAACAGATAGTATCGTCACGTGAAACAGTTAGGCAACGATTGATGGATTCATTCGCGCGTTTGGGGACGGGCGATTTGACCGTCCCAGACCTTCTGTCGTCACCGATAGGGCCTGGGATATGGGCACCAACTTTAGCACTACAAAGTACCTATAGCTAAGTGCATACCCCATAAGCCGCCAATCGACGAGGCGCGCCGGCAGCCCCGACAGCCAACATGCTGTCAATCCTACGCAAGGCGAGGTTGAAGGACAAGGAGATGCGGATCCTGATGCTGTAAGATAGTATCTCTTCCCTTTTATGGGCGCACGGGACGACCGCAGAGACGGGAACCGGCTAATCGGAATCACTGCCGGTAGGGGCCTTGACAATGCCGGCAAGACGACAATTGTCAAGAAGATCATGAACGAGGACATCAATACCGTCAGCCCGACGCTGGGCTTCATCATCAAGACGATTGATTATGAGGGGTGAGCGCGCCTCTGCTACCAACTTACGGCAGTCATTCGTCTGCCCATCTCCACTTTCACCTTCTAAAGCTGATGGTCTTATAATTTAGGTACAAGTTGAACATCTGTGAGTGCACGGTCGTGAAATCAGCTAGGATTCAGGCATGTTCATGACAATAGGGGACGTGGGCGGACAGAAGACGCTGCGCTCGTACTGGCGCAATTACTTCGAAAAGACGGACGCCCTCATCTGGGTCGTGGACGCGACCGACCGGCTGCGCATCGACGATTGCCGCGACGAGCTGCACGGCCTGTTGCAGGAAGAGGTAAGGGAGCTCGGCTACTCTACTTGGTCTCCATCCCATCCTTCACCTAGCTGGATCTCGAGGATGCACATTTCGCTAACCGCCGTCGTGTTCCCCGTCATCGAAGCGACTCGCGGGCGCAAGTCTCCTCATATTCGCCAACAAGACCGATGTGCGGGGGTGCATGGACGAGGCCGAGATCCTGCAGGGCCTCCAGCTCAAGGCCATCCGCTCGCATCAGTGGCATGTCCTGCGATGCAGTGCCATGACGGGAGAGAACCTCAAGGAGGGACTTGCGTGGGTGGTAGAGGATGCGAAGGCGAGGCTGTTTTTGTATTGAGTTACCCACCTCGTGCGCGTAGCTATTCTCGGCCAGTAACCTGGGTAACCGACGGCCTGACGTTCCCCGCGAGTAACAACAATATGATCCGACTCCATCTCCTCAATGCCTACAACCTTGAATTGAAAGACTATAGACTTTGTTACATAGGACCTGGTCCTCTTAATTACTTACGTGAAACAAGTACCTGGTATTATAAGCATACCTAACAGATGGCGCTAGCGCACGCCCAGACACGCAGGTACCAACAACCCGTCAGATGTCGTGTTTTACCCAGCCAAGGTACGTACATCTCCAGCATCGCCCTCCAGTCTCAACTACCTTCTCACGTGGCTGTATCATTCCAACTAGCATCCTGCAGCGACGTGTCATCTCTTCATACCAGTTACTTCGGCGATGTACTCCAAGAAAGAGATGATGTCCACAGCGAAGGGATCCCCTAGCTTCACACAGAGCTGCCTGGCGGGAAAGGCCATCAACCTACCTCGCTTCCTTGGAGGCTGCTGGGTCTGCTTTTATGGACACGGCTGTTTGCGTGCCAGTGGTGGATGAGCCGATGAAGCCCGTGTGGTACTTGTTTTACGGCACCCTCTCACCCAACCGGAGATCCTTAAGCACATCCTTGACCTCGAGGAAGAGCCGTTTCTGAGGCCAGCCAAGGTTATTGGCTATAAGCTCTCATCTTGGGGCCAGTATCGAGCTCTTGTTGATGGCGATCTCGGCGCGGAGGTGTTGGGATTCGCTTATGAGGTCAAGGCGATCGAGCACGAACGCATATAAACTTCATCCATGCCTCATTACATTTACCGATGATAGGGGGCCGAGGGAGCTCTCTGGCAATGCGTTCATGTACGCGGGAGACGCAGCGGCGCTACAGGCTGGGCGATTCGATCGCGTGCCCTGGGAGCTCCAGATGGGGACGCGGTTGCCGGACAAGTGGACGACGCTCACGGAAGAAATTCTCAGAACGATGGGGTGTCGAGCTTGGTGATGACGCGCATCCGGGCTAAACCAGAGGTGCCTAATGACTGTAGAACCAGACAAAATCGAACCTAAGAACTTGGGATCTGTACAAGGTTGTTCGCCATGAAAGAAATGAGAGGGGAACTCATCTATAATATACCTGTTACCTTGTTACAATTAGTAGACGTCGGAAACCAGGATGGATGAGGTGATAATGTATTATTATGCACAGATATCCTGGTACTTGTCTAGAGCGCCCCACCTGCGTAGCTACGTAAGTATAGTACTAACATATGTAGATTCGCTTACAAGCTACCTAGGGAGTTATTGGTAGGGATACGTGGGGGTAGTCACATCCAAATCTCATGTTACAGATTTATGAGCTGGCAAATCATCCTACAAAGGCAGAGGTGACAGGAACAGAGGGAGAAATGGACATTACTGACCAATTGAAAATAAATAAACAAATGCGAGGTATTACCAAATAAATAACCCGGCCGAGGCACCCGTTACCTATGACTGATCGACGCCAACTAAGACCAAAGGAGGCAGGGGTCATCGGTGTGTGCTGCACAGCGCAAGCTGAAAATGGAGCAGTTGTGTGCACGGCAGCCGAACGAGCTACGACGAGACAAGCACAACCCTGCAGCTCTTGTCTCATTTTCGGACCATCGTGCAAGGACCTCCCCAGTCCCCATCTCTTATTGCTAGCTGCCTCACTTACGTACATAGTAGAAAGTTAGTTACCTCAACAACAGCGGGCAGCAGAACACCCGGCCTTCGTCATCCTACCCACTTGACCCCCTCCAACACCACACCAGTTGGTGCCTGACAGCCGCAACGCCAGCACCTCCCTCAATCGCCCAGCGTCGCGCGCGCCCGTTGCCGTGTCATGCGCTTCCCGCCCGCACCTCAGTAAACAACAAAGTACCACCGCACAAAACCGCCCACACCCACACCCACACCCACGCCCACGTCCACGCCTCCGCCGTCTCCGCCCCCGTCTCTGCCGCACCGCCGCACCGCCGCTCTCGTTCCGATGTCTGAGGACGTGTCCCGCTTTCTGTCCCAAGTTAAAGAGTTGGGAGAACGCCGAATCGAGGAGGATGAGGCCCGGTCGAGAGAGCTGGAGGAGAAGATACTGCAAGACCGAAAGGAACGACAAGCCCGTCGCCGTGGTAAGACACCCTGTCCCGGCCCCCCTCCTCTGCATCGTGTCCTGGTATTGCATTTTGTATACCCGGTACGCCTCGGCCTGTCTGTGCGCCGTCGCTTGACCGCGACTTGCCCCCCTCTGTCTACCTCGTTATTTTGGACCTCGCGCACCGCTTCTTCATCCTCCTCCACCGCCTCCCATCAACCTCACTGCTTGCGATGCTACCCCCCGTAGCCCTATCATAGATAACGTCTGCCACATCCGAGTCTATCAGGGCTGCTGCGCCCGCATGTAGCCGTGCTCGCCGCTGCTGCCGTGCCCCTGCCACGAGTGCTGTCGTGTTAGTTAGCATGATCAAAGCTGATAACAGGTTTTCGCCAGAGCGCGCCAGATCAATTTCCCCTCAAAAATCGTCGCCTGTCAACACTCCGCCGCCCGCTCAACCCCGCGATAGTCACCACGCAGAACGCTTACATCTGGCTTCCTCTCCAATTCTCTACCCCCCCGCTAGTCCCATGTCGCAATCTGCGCCCAAGGCCGACGAGGACAACATGGCGGCCGACTCGCCCATCTCCACTTCTCCGTCCAAGGAGAACGAGTCACCCCTAGATGCCGAGATCAAGCCCAACTACCCGCCTTCTCCTACACGCAGCGGGACCATCGGCAGAGGACTTTCCTGGCAGAGACGACCCAACTCGCAAGCTTCGGAGCGGTCAAGAAGTCGGCCACTCTCCGTATTCGCCGCTGAGAATGCGACGCGTTCCTCCAACTCTCTCTCTGAACAGGAGTCTCCGGTAGATGCACCGTCGAGGGACCAGATCGCTTCTGCCTTGTCTTCTAAAGACCCGTCCTGGTTTCGTCAAACCGCAGATAGAGGTGCCAGTTCTGCCGCCTATAGGCGAAACCAGGTCGAAGATACACAGACAGTAGATTTGTCCTCAGCCCAAACCCAACTCCCGGGCATGTCGCGCAGCACATCAGGCGACTCGTCCCGAAATGGGCAGACCTCTCTCCTCGAATCTCCTGCGCTCCGCAGCACCGTCACTTCACCCCCTAACCTGTCTGATCCCCCCAAACTGGATCCGTTACCGAGCAACACTAAACAAGATGATGATGCGGCCCTGGATATGCGGGGTCCATTTTCCCCTCCTCTCGGACGAACGTCGCCGACAAGGGCAGAGCGACCTGTTTCACCCACCAAAGGCATGGGGGGCTTCGTGCAAAGCGCTATGATGAAGCGCTCCGAGAGTGTCAGCAAAAGGTGGAATGTGCAATCGCCTCCAGGACTACAACGTGCCGATACCGTCACTTCTAAACGCAGCAGCTATGATCCTACGAGTCGAACAAATGTTGGCTCCAGAATCAGACCGACGAGTGTACTTCGCGATACACCCGTAGATCAGGCACGGCCTAGTTCAAGCGAGGCCAAAGATGAGGAGCAGTCTGCATCAGAGGCAAGTACTTCGTTCAAACTTGACACGGCGGTATCCCCAGAACCCCAAGGCCAGGATTCCGGCAAAGTCACACCTCCAGTTAGTCCCTCAAAAACCATGGATCCTCGTAGATGGAGCCCTCAGAAATCCAGCTGGCTCGAATCAGCGCTGAACAAACCTGAATCCCCCAAACCAAAATCCGCCCAGCCTCCGCCCACTCAACCAGCGTGGATGGCGGAAATCCAGAAGGCGAAGGCCCAGAAAGCCGGTAACCCTATAACAGAAACTGGCAAGCCCCCGGTCATCTCTCATAAGCATCAAGTTAGCATTGGTGGCCTTATGAGATCCTCCGCGCCAGGCACAACTACTACCCCCGTGGGACGAGGCAATCTGCATAGCCCGTCGACCTCTATTAGTAGCATCAACTCACCCATTGTTGGCGTGAAACCCGGCGAATCGCAACCAGCGATGGTGTCTGGTCCAGTCAAGCCGAGATCTGAGTCAATTGTCAGTAGCAAGGCACCACCACCTTCTGCCAACAAGGTAAAACCTGCAACCCCGCCAAAGAAAGATTTCCGGGCAAATCTGAAACCCAGAGCGCCGCCACCCACCACGTCCACGGGTCCAAAGGAGGTAGAATTCAAGAACGTATTCGGTAACCTTCGGAGAACTACAACACAAAACTACGTCGCCCCTGATGAGCTGAAAGGCAACATCACTAGAGGAAAGGCTGCTTTGACCTTAACAGGGGGCCCCCAAAAGTCTGAGCGGATAGATGAATTCAAGGAGGCTATTTTAGCCAAGAAGAAGGAATTCAAGGCGGCGCAGTCAGAAGGGCGGAGCGCCCCACGCAATAATAGTGTATCAAGCGAAAGCCCAATGCCTGAAGGACTTTTAAGACGAGCTGAACTTGGCCGTTCTAATACCGTAAAGCGAGGCTCGGTGTCTTCTGATACGCCAGAGCCAGATTCAAGAAGGCCAAGTACTGTTGCTCATCGCGACTCTGTATCGGGAAAGATTGCCAGCAGGTTGGAACGTTTCAGTACCTTAGAGAAGCGTGCCTCACCTACAGAGACATCGAACTCACCGGAAGGGCCGGGAGCGTCGACGGAGCCATCAAGCATGCGGAAACTTTCCGTCCCCAGACCACTCAGTGGTTCGGCTGATCGGACCCGTGAAACTAACGAGACCAATGCCCCATCTCGCGTTCCTGGAAAATTAAGTGGAAGTGCATTGGCTAATCGATTTAACCCTGCTCTTGCCGGCCTCATATCTAGAGGGCCTCCGACAGCCTCAAATTCCGGAGCTAATTCAGTGGACACAACATCACTGAGCTCTAGGGCTGAGGACAATGACAATGAAGCTGGATCTGGTCCCAAGTTGACACATATGACGAAGAGTCGCGCACGTGGCCCTAAGAGGAAAGCCCCGACGACATCTTCCGCGCCAGCCACGACCACGAAAGCATCCAAACAAAATACTGTTCGAAGATCATGGACGGATAGGTCACAGGATATGACTGCTCCCTCATCTCAAGCAACCCCTGCCAATTCTTTAAAGAAGGGATATGCAGCACCTTTACAGCTAAGGCCAAAGCCAAGTGCTATAGTAGGGACATCAAGATCCGCCACCAATACCACAATATCGAGCGAAGCCACTACCGAAAAGTCGAAGCCCGAAAACAACACGGTTCACGAACATATTGTGGCACTTGCGGGCCAGGGTCAAGAGCCTACGGGGAGGAAGATTTCTGATGAGCCACCACAGATATCTCCCAAGTCTCCGTCGCCAGGGAAGCTGAATATCAATCGTATGTCACGATTTATGGACGCTGCTCCAACTGCGGATAAGGGAAATGGGCTGGAACAAACAAAATCGGCCGAGACGCCGGTGAAGCCAATAAGTCTCCTTGACAAAGCATCCACCCCAGATGCGCAGCGCAAACCACAGCCGCGTTCCCCGTCCTTGAATAAACCTAAAGTGCCTTTACCGGCACCGTTATCCCTACCCCCTAAACAACAATCGCCTACAGCTGAAGTCGAGCCTAGCAGCACTGGACCCCAGAGTAAAGCGTTCGCTCCTCTAAATGCCAGGCCGCTGCCTACACCTCCAGTCACTGCACCGAGTGAAGCTCTGGACTCACCGGCACGACCCCTACCAAAAGAGCCTGAGAGAGACTCCCGGCCTTCGTCGTCACGAGTCATGTCGCCTACTGCTACAGCATCTCCTACGCGATCGCCTGTTAAGCAAGCGCCAGACACTTCACTTATGCTTCGAGACTTCTTCGGCTCGGACCGCCCCCAAAGAGATTATCATGCTGATGCAGCTGAGCTGTTGATGCAACGACCGACCTTGGTAACGCAGAAAATACATACTCGAAGCGCCCAGCTTTTCCAGTTCTCAGCTGACGGCAAAAAACAACCTGTTCCTGCACATCATGAGCGCACATTATTTGAACATGAAATGTATATATGTTCTCATTCCTTCAACGACGAAGCCGGCCGTAAGATGTTCGAACTTTATTTCTGGGCCGGGTGCGAAGTTCCCGAGCCAAGCGTTGAGGATGCCGAAGTCTTTGCAGCCCGCGAGGCGCGTTCTTTTGGTGGCACACTGATCAAGCTCAAACAAGGCAAAGAAACGCCCGAATTTCTCCAAGCTCTTGGCGGTATCGTCATCACCCAGCGCGGCTCAGGCAATAAATACGACTCCCTCGCTCCGCACATGCTTTGCGGGCGCCGATATCATGGACATGTTGTTTTTGATGAGGTTGACTTCTTGTCATCAGCCCTATGCTCCGGATTCCCCTACCTCATCACTCAGGGCGGCAAATGCTATTTATGGAAAGGTAAGGGGAGCAGCGTTGATGAGCTCAGCTGTGCACGTCTAATAGGAATGGATTATGCACTCTCTGGTGAACTGGAAGAGGTTGAGGAAGGCCATGAGCCCCCAACGTTTTGGGACCTCTTCAATGGCGCCAGCAGATTCGGCTCTGCAGACCACTGGCGGCTCAAGCCCAATTATGACAAATACTGTAGTCGGCTGTTCCTGTCGGACGCCGCTTCCGAGCAGCAGGTAAGTCATTTATACCCACGCCCCGTCAGTGTCACACATCTAACGCATACTGCGTCCAGATCGTTGAGTTGTCCATTTTTTCTCAGACGGATTTGCTACCGACCAACATCTACGTGATTGATGCCTTCTTCGAATTGTATATAGTTGTGGGGTCACACGCACAGACTCAGTATGCGTCGTTCCACAACGCATTAGATTTTGCACAAGAATATGCAATCCTAGCAGCCAGCGTGGAAGACAGGCCGTTTGTGCCCGTCTCAACCGTTGTGCTGGAGGGCATCCCCCGGGATATGAAGAGCGTTTTCCGCAAATGGCAGGACTCCCTAAGTCCTACGGTCACGAATGTGGGCGCGGGCTTGAAGAGAGGTCGAAGCCTCAAAATCGTTTCTTTGAGCCAGGCTCTGCAGGCGTTGAGCGACTAGGGCTCGTTTTCCAGTCCGTGAACAGAGTTGAGGCTTTGGTGGACATGGGCTGCAGATGAAGCATCTCCAGAATGGCAGGGGGGGTGCAGTAAACAGCGGATATGCTGAATGAGGCCAAACCGCCGGAGCAAAATGCATCGCGGTCTTTTTCTCTCTAATCTGTACGGGCATATGGCGGGGGTTCAGGTTGTGCATTTCGGTGTTTTTGTTTGGAAGCATTGCATTGTCATTTTGGCGGAGTCTATCTATACTTGCAGTGGGCTGGCTCTAGAACGAAAACACCCTGCAGCCCCAGCGGCGGGATATGCATTGTGGCTTTGGTCGGATGTTACTTCCATGTTACCGAGTAGTTATACCTGCGCTGTGTTTGCAAAAAGATGTGTCAGTTTCATAGACTGGACTGGACTGGACTGTTCAGAGGACTTGGAACGGAGAGAAGAAAAATTGAGCAAGGGGCAAGCAAGCCCTTGTCTGTAATGGAAGAAGATACGATGTTTCGTTCTGTTTGTTACTCTGCCTGGTGCTGTCTGTTTCTAGACTGGACAATTCCTCGCCGCTCGCTCCTCCGCGTCGGGTCTCTCTGATCGAATCGTGGAATTATTGACGGTTTTTATTGAAATATGAGAAATATGAGATGTACGTACCGTACCCCGTCTGTCGGCTGAAGATAGATGGCAAAGTGCCTTTGTGATGATACACGGTGTGAGAGATGAGCGTCGTGGCCGTACTGTTCTGGCTGGTAGATTCTTGGTATATGTTTATTGAATTGATATGCGGCGTAATGGTAGAGGGGGACAGGTAGGGAATTGGATCTAGGTCTAATCGTGTATTTCTGTCAAGAAGGGTGCGCTCGATGAAAATCTAAGGTAGTGAACAGGAGTGCGATATGTGTCAACGGAACGAGTGACGAAATGATGAATTAGAAAGTGTAGTGCGCAAAAAGATAATGTTTTGTATGTTTTTATGCCGTAGCCGGTGTTGAAGGTGGGAAAAAAAAAACTTCAATTAAAATCTATGTACGTGAATAAATAAATAAATTCTGGCACTTTTCGTTCGAAGCGGCGAGGAGAACGAGGAGAACGAGGAGCCGTTCGTCTGGTGTCGCGTTTTTGTGCCAAATTAGAATTAGAATATTAATTTGCAAAACAGCAAAATGTTTTTTGTTTTTACCCCTCCTGAGGTTAGAGTGGTGAAAAAAAAAGGTTTCATGTCTCTTTTTCCTCATTAGCCATGCCCTTCCTTCCCTCCCTCCATCCCACCCCTGCCTACCTACCGACCGTTGGTGACAAGATAGTAAAAACGGAGTAGTGATGCATGCCATGCCGGTCCGTTGAGGTTCCTTTCGATGCCCCGTTATTGATACCATGTCGATTGAAAAAGAAGGGAAAAAACTCAGACAACTCATTTTCCTCCGGTGTTTTCTTCTTTTTTTTCTGTGTTTTGCTTTGTTTCCGGGAGAGCGTGGATGGAATGACAGTTAAGTATCTAGAGCATGGCGGCGACACCGGCGACGCCGAACAGGAGGGCGGCCACGGGGGTGACGCGGGGCGCGAGACCGGTCGGGACGGCCGAGGCGCTGCTGCTGCTGCCGCTCTCCGAGGCGCTCGCGGTGGGGTACGACACCACCGTCGTGACGACGGTCGAAGGGGTGCTCACGGGCGGCGGCGGCACCGACGAGTAGGAGACCACGACGGTGCTGACCGTGGTGGGGCTCACGACGGTGGCCGGGGGCGGCACGGGGTAGCTGACGAAGGCGGTGTGGCTGTACGTGACCCAGACGGTGGGCTGGTTGGTGACGGTCTCGCCCGACACCTCCTTAGTGGTGACGGTCACGGCGACGGCCGTGGTCTGCGTGACGGGCACGATCTCGGTCACCGTGTACTCCTCCGTCAGCGTCGTCGTCAGGGTCCCCGTGCTGGTGAGGTAGACGGTGGTGCCCTCGGAGACGGTGGTGTAGACGGTCTCGGGGCACGTCACCGTCTCGTACACGGACGTCTCGACGTGCTCCGTGACCGTGTACGAGGTGTACTCGGTCGCGACGACGGGGATGGTGTCCGTGACCGTGTACTCCTTGGTGAGCGTGGTCGTCAGGGTGCCGGTGCTCGTGAGCGTGATGGTGCTGCCCTCGGAGACGGTGGTGTGCGTGGTCTCGGGGCACGTCACGGTCTCGTAGACAGAGGTCTCGACGTGCTCCGTCACCGTGTAAGAGGTGTACTCAGTGGCGGTGACGGCGACGGGGACCGCCGTGACGATCGTAGCTGTCGAGGTCCATGTGACGACGACGGGCGAACCCTCGATCGTGGTCGTCTCTGTGACCGGACATAGAGAGGTCTCCGTGACGTACACAACTTCGCCTGTGGTCTCGGTGACGGGGGGAGCTACTTCGGTTGCAATTACGGTTGTGTCCACATACGTGACTTCAACACGAGTAGTGGTGTACACATGTGTGTATGTTGAACCGCCAACCGTAGTTGTTTCCTGTGGGCTTTGTGATTAGCGACGAGTCCTCAAATATGTGCGCCGCCATTTACAGCGACTGGCTTTCTACCGATATACAAGCAGCGGTAGGTCGTTATGAAAGGTGCTCGACAAGGATAGTACGCACAGTGACAGGGCATGTCGTTGTATAAGTGACCTCAACCTGAGTGGTGGTGCCAACGGTGGTGTCGGGTTCGGTAACAGTGACCTCGCCCCCCTCTTCCGTCACAACAATCGTCGAGGTAGTCCAGATCGTATCAATATATGTCCTGAGAAATATGAGTTGGGTCGCTCAGAGTAACGCGGCTTTCCACGACTTACGATCCCCCTTTCGTCACAGTCGTTTCAATTGGGCAAGGGGTAACAGTCGTGTAGGTTGTCGCGTGAACCGTCGAGGTGACATCTGGCGGTTGGTAGCTATACTGCGGAGGAGCCGGAGGGTAGCCGTAGCCACCATGCGCGATGGCTGTGGTGGCCAGCGTAAGGAGGCTCAAGTAAGTCTTCATGATTGCTGAAGTTGACCCCGTAGTAGCGAGAGAGCGTGTGTGTGTGTATAGTGAGTCCGATAGTTCAAGTAACCTTAACGAACGAGTTACTTGATAGGCCGAAAGCGAGTCGACGATGAACTTCAGCAATGCTGGTCAATCACAAGGCTGGTGAGCAAGGAGAATACGGGTGAACGGACTGGCGGGCAGCCCATGCTTTTATTTACACTTGACGGTAACAGTCATGCCTATGTACAATCATCACAGTGGGCTTCCATGACCTATGTCGAGAGGCCAGCACCCAGCCGTACCTCACATACCATCATGCCGGTCGACACAGCTTGATGTGTTGTAACAGGACTAGCTCCCCTCCGGCTGGCTCGCAAGACAAAGCAACATAGAGTGGGCGGCGTCGGCGACGGATGTGATACGAGGCTAGGGAAACGAGAGCCGGAAGAGAGTGCCGGGACATGTTAGAGGGAAACCAATGGGCAAGTCGCCGCGGACATCTGTGTCTTAGTGGGCCACATCTATCTGTGCCTTTCGCCATCAATAATATGGCGTTGTTGTGGGGTGGCGGATGCAGCAGTTCGGTACGGAGTATAGCTAGTGATAATGAGCCTCTGCAAAGGGTCGATCAGGCGTTGAGTTCCAGCCAGCCTCTAGCTAACAACGCCTAGGCAACGGGCAGGCATGCAAGCCAAGAGCACCTCGAATAGTGGATCGAGCTATCGGGAGCTTCTCCACGCGAAGAGAGGTGGTCCGTCCAGGGGTGATCCACGTTGTTCGAGCGATAGAATGATGTCAAGGCTGAGGGCAACCCCTCCGTGCGATAGGGTAAACACGACGGCGCTGTTCTCGCTATGCATGTCCAGGCGATGCAATGCCGGTCTCAGGCGACCTCAGTTCCAGGGCAACCAAGCTATGAGGCGTCGGCACCCAGACGAACACGGATCGACTAGACGCTGTGCAACCAGCCAACCACGCCAAGGACGAGGCAGGATGGCGCCCGAGAGGACAAGTCGATATTGCTGCATTATCCTATCGCGGGTATTTGCCGCAACTACGGCGGCGCCGCAGTGTTAAGCAGGTGTTGACCAAGCTTGAGAGACTTGAGAGATGCCCTCATCTTCATGGTACGGCGCAAAGGCGCAGATAGCCTGCTCGACGACTGATGGAAATCGATATATGCTTCGACTACGGTGCGACGGGACATGCCGCACCCGGCCGCGTCGTGCCTGAGCATGTCGTACCGGGCCATGGCCAGTCCAAGCCAGGCAGGCAACGCATCTAGCTCTGATCTGGCCATGTACCTGGCCGCTGGGATGTCGGGCGGGACTCGCCCCCCCGCCAGCAAGGCCGGAACCGGTCTCCTCAAGAGAGCGGGTAGGCAGACGACGATCTGTGTGACGCAGTATCCAGCACAGAGTCCCGGGGCAACAAGAGACCCAGCACAGCCCTCGGCGGCGGCGATGCTGCGACGCGATACGATGCGGTGGATCGCGGGCAAAAAACTGGTTTTGAGCTCGTCCCCTCTCTCTCCGCGCAGCTTGTCCACAGATGCGCCGTCGCTTGTTACCTCGCCGCATTGCTTTTCCCATCAGCACCCCGCCGCGCTGATAGGCTCAAGAGGTCCATGACACACCAAAACAGTCCCCCTCGATAAACACTCGAAGCGACCCCTCCTGGCCATGGTATGTATGAATGAGCTCCTCTTCTCGTCGCCATCGAAAAATCCCACCCCCGCTAGCGGACGCCACACCGGTTCGCTTGTGCAGCCCGATAGGATGAAGAACAGATGCTCCCACTCACTGTTGGGTCGGGTCGGCGGCAATGTATATTAATCAGTGGCTGGGCATCGCGCAGACTGCGCTGCGCACGGGTGTTTTGGGGCTGCCGGGTTCGTAATCGTGGTGTGTACGGAGTATGTATTGTATATTGTATTGTGGTTGGTCTCACATGTGTAAGTAGGTAAGTAAGTAGTAGTACCATAGGACATAGGAGTTGTGTCTCAGGCGATGTTATGCGCACACCAGCGATCAAAAGTGGTGCCAGAATGGCCAGCAGCAGCGCGCTGGGTTGGCGTGTCTTTGTTACCCACCTTTGCTTCGTTACGTACTGCTGCGCTGCAGTGCACGGTACTTGGGGAGCCATGCTGCCGTGCTTTCCGGATCGTTTGCTTTTTGGACAGCAAGACATACCTACCAACTAGGTTATCTTCTTATATTAATCATCGGATGAACCAGTTCGGCTGGCCAGGCGTCACTCTCCGTTGAAAATACTGTACTCGTATACAATTCACTAGTTACCTATACGGACGTGGTAATAAGCTGGGAATGCCGGGCACCTGGTAACTAAGTAAGTAGTCTGTTATGTAAGATGTTACGTATTGTGTAAATGCAACTTGTAGACTGCATCACAAAAGATCTCCGGTTGTCCATGTCTTGCGTTGCGTGCTGATTCTTACCTATATTAGATCCGTTGTCTCGGGAGGCTTATAAAGTGGTGCCGATCCAAGCCCCAGAGTATACTACATAGTAGGTAAGTAGATGAAAATCAATCTCCTCTTGAGTTCATTCTCAAACAGTGTGTCGGCAAAGTCCTTCAGTACGTAGCATCAATACCTCGGTAGTCCGTTGGCTTCGCTTCCCTGTAGGTTATGTCGACTCTCGCAAGCGCGAGAACGGCCGGTTTCTCCGTCCTGGTTGGATCTGGGCGGGCTGGAGGCTAGATAGAGAATTCCCCGATACGAGATGTAGCCAAGCTCGACGATGACGACAACCTACAAAGCACAGAGGCTGTCCCTTGCCGGCGACTGCCGTTTTGAGGTTGCATGGCCAATAATATCGAGACAGAGAAGCCTCGCTACTGCA
Source organism: Xylaria palmicola (assembly GCA_022385595.1). Lineage (NCBI taxonomy): Eukaryota > Fungi > Ascomycota > Sordariomycetes > Xylariales > Xylariaceae > Xylaria > Xylaria palmicola. The sequence goes on from MU281342.1 coordinate 59,498, forward strand.
ACACCGAATAAACCACCGGGACCGTGCATGGGGGTGTTTACGCTGACAGGCTGACAGCTCACCGTCACGGGCGACATGAGCATGCATACTATGCAGTTGATTAGTTCTCGACGGCCGATACAACAGAGATCTGCATCCTTTTTTTTTTTTTTCGTTTTGGAGGAATGGCCAACCCAAGTTACGGGTTGACCATTGCCCATAGACTACTGTAGTGGATTGATTCCCAGCAGCGGGGTGAGCACACATTTAGGTACTGCGCCAGCCATTGCTCACCATAAACCAGGCCTCTACACAGCTGAGACCTAGAACAGAACTCTCCACAGACACAATAACAATGACCAATTAACGGTTTAACCCCAACAATTAGTGAATTTTCCATACGGCATCAGGAAGAACCCCCGTCCGTAACGCCAATAAGTTCTGCAAAGTGCAATAACTAACTAACTACAAGAAAACTGCAGTTGAAACCTTACTAGGTGACATTGCTGCGGCCCCGTATCTCCATCACCACGTCACCCCCTTAAACCTGTTACTAATGCCCAAACTTGGCTTCTTCAAGTCGATTCTCAGCAACGCTTTCATATCTCTACAATACCTAAGCGACAAAGCATAGTACTTCAAATCGCTCAAGTTTCTTACCACCATACTACGTAATTCCGTTGCCGGGCGGGTAGTAGTGTTGGTGTTTTTTCAGGATTTTTGTTATAAGTGGAACAGTAGAGATTGGCGATGTAAGCATCCTCTCCGAATGCTTAAGGGTCCATGAGTGGCTGACGCTGAAGCAGAATAATTCTAGTTCCTGTGAGACCAACCTTGCCACCCACAGGTATGGAACGGGTGTAGCAGAGGCTCATAGTTGGGGGCTTAGAAGGGTAGTCTTCTATTGATACGGTAGTCTACTATGGTGTCAAGGCGACCCCTGGAGACCTATTTTCTCTGCCCTTCGCTGAATGATCTGGCTGGGTTCTGATACTCTAAACAGCCTCACTTCCTTCGCTAGGTCCTTCCTCTTTAGGTCGGTGTTTAAGACCTTCGCTTCGGACCTCGGACATCCGGTTGCCTCGCTTGGGGTCCTAAGACCTCCGGTTACCTATACTCAACTACCCGCAATATTGAGTGTCACAGCCTATTCAGCCTTCTCAGCCGGTGTGCGTGTAAAAACGGGTTGTCTCGCGTATTGAGGGGCCAGAGTTATAAAACCGGAGGACTTGGTTGCAAAGCGAATTCAGCAGAGGAGATGACTGAGCCAAGCCTCCTCGCAGTGATTCGGAGGTGTGATCACCCCTTTCATTCAAATTCGTCATAATAGGCAGAATTTCTTCCCTAATGGGAGATGTGAGTGAGGCGCCGGACAAGATACGCATCATCGTCCATAAGGTTACCATTTGATCATTAGAGTTGATACTATTGGCCAAGTTGGTGAAAATTCAAAGCCATACGAATAAAAACTAGTTATTGGAAACAGATCTCACCCCCCAAAGGACTATCATCAACAGGCGTGCGCAAGCTTCCTGTTCCAAGCCCAGCCTGCCTCATCTCACCTTATACTTCATTCACGTACGCGACCCCACTGGCTCGTTTTTCTCTCAGAAAATCAAGGTACGTCATGAGAGTATTGACCAGTTTCTCACGTGGTTCGGTAAAAGCCTTCGCCATAAAGCTTGTATATTGGTATGTAGCCATCCATGGCTCTATGTCCACTGAGATGCCGTGAGACGAATCCTTCACGTATTTGATGTAACCTGCCCTAATTCCCTCGCCTCACTGCAGAGTAGAGTGACACGGTCTGCATCTCTCAGCCTGACAAGCATCTCCAGATCCACGTCGTTGCTGCAGTCATTCGCTCTCTTTATGGCCGCCCTCTCGTCCTCACCGACCTGCTTCTTCACCGCCAAGCGGTGTGTTTTAAAGAGACAGGCCAGTACGGCGACTGCCTGCACCTCGGCGAACTTCTTCCCAGGGCAGATTTGTGGCCCTTCGCCCCAGGGGAAGAATATGTTCTTACTTGGTACAATCAGCTCCTCGTCAGCTAGCTGGCTCGCCGTAGCAGGTGTGGTGGGCGCAGGGGTCGAAATCCACCGCGAGGGCAGCCATTGGTTTGCGTCAGCCCAATACGCGGGATGTACTTGCATAGCCCTTAGATTAACAGTGAGATTGACCTCCTCTGGTATAGTAAGTGTTTGGGTGCCTATCTTGATCATCTGAGCGTGGTTGGAAGCGATTGACGGCAAGGCGGGCACGGGCGGGTAGAGCCGCAAGACTTCATACATCGTGGCTCGGCAACGCTTGAGCCGCGGGAACAGCTCTTTATAGTCCCACATCTCTATAGGACTATTTCCAGTCACGAGTGTGATTTCCTCTGCCAGCCAGGCTTGCACTTCGGGGTGTGCTGCCAGGAGTAGCATACCAAAAGCTAAAGTATTGGCTGTGGTATCGTGGCCGGCGAAGTTAATGACGAAGAGGTTACCGAAGATCTCGTCTCTGGAGAGACCCTTTTTGGTGGCTTTTAGATCTGGCTCAGCAGTGGACTCGTGGCGGTAGATATCGGCAGCGCGCACGAACGACGCCATGATGCCGCCGGATCCTGGCTTGCCTTGCTGCAGTGCATTCGTCTCCTCCTCTAGCATCTTTACCATATGATTCTTGAAAGATACCCCGGCATCCCCGATTCTAGCCCAGCTCTTCGGCAGCATGCGCAAGATATTAAACGGCACCAGCATGAGAAGAATGATGTTATCGAGCACTGTTTGGAGTGAGTCTCGATAGCTACCCACTTCATCGATTCGGGGCTCTGTAGAGCCGCGGAAGTCATACGGTTTACCGAAGCTTGTAGCAGCGAGTACGTTGAGAGAAAGCGCTCGTGTGTCTTGCTGATAGCTTGCTATACCATCTGTAGATGCAGAAGCCCATGAATGTAGCATGCCATTAGCTTGTCGGAGAGACTCGTCCCATACGGACTTCATGATTGTTTCATTGAAGGGCGTAGCCATTACTTTACGATGACGAGGCCAGTCTTCCCATTTTGCCGTCGAGATGCATGGGCCATAAAGTTCCAAGAGCTCTATTTCCATTAGCTGATTGATACCATTTGTTTCCCCAGTGGTAATCCCGTACTCAGCTCTGCAATCGGGCGTTGGAAATCACCACGCCGCGTCACAATGTCACGGATGGTGTCAGGGTCCGCAAAGTGAATATTGATAGCTACAGGAGACACAAGCGCCCATACAGGTCCCACCTGTTCATGGATCTTTGCCCTTTCAGCAAAAAACCATCCTCGGCGTGAGAAGCGGACGAATCGCGGGTAAGAAGCCCAGTCGATGGGAAGCTTGTCCAGTAGTTTCCAGACGTGCGGTTGCAGGAGAATCCATACGACATTGTTGGAATCAATCGGGATGCGCACAATCGGTACTTTGAGAGCTTTCGCTTTACGCACATTCGCTTCTAGACAAGCAATGGTCCAAATAACGTAGGCGAGAGCGGCGCTCGAGAAAAGAATGGCCAACATGTCGTAACCTTCAGCGGCAAGATCGAGAAAAGGAATGGAATGACTTCTGTTGTTACCGTTCTTGCGCTGGTGTGTATGTAGGTTAAGAAGCCAAAGTTGATTTCAATCGACATCACAAATCCGTTTGGGACGGCAGGGATAAAGATAACATGCAGCCAACTGAAATGTTTGCTAAGTACAGAGAAGGAGTAGATGTGGCCACATCTAAAAAGGGATAGACAACCATGTCAAGGATCCCTAGCCGCGAGGCACATAGATGCTGGTATGTACTGTTGGGTATTTTGGTGTTTCTAAGTCCTTATATATGCATCTATGAGAAGGTCGTGTCCGATCCTTTACGGCCAACGCCGACTTCCATCTCGCTCTCGTATTTTCTACTATTTGCGAAGAGTTCTTTTCTTGGCTGCTTGAGTCTGAAGATATTATTACCTTGCCTGTTCTCTATCAACCGATCCAAAGTCTTGTTTCTTGTTTATGCGTTGGCCGGCAACACAGAAAGCCCCTTCAAACATGTTTGGCAATATTGATCTTTGCTTGTGTGGAACGAATTCCCTAGGCTACTCGTCTTTCCAGATTGGTGGCGATGGTCTCACGCCATTTTAGCTCGGAATGGATCACAGCGGACTTCGCGGGCATCACATACCCATAGGAACAGCACATCAGATTTCATTTATAACCACTCCCTGACCGTGTACTGCGCTTCTGGGCATGATCTAGTACGATTTTCTCGGTAATAGGGGTGAACGATTTTTACAATTAGAGTATGAGGATATACAATATTCGATTTACTTTTCATTTGAAGAGATACACATCGAATACTCCCCGCAAGTCCGGATTCGCCCTTGGGGAGGTGTGCGTAACCTCCAAGCCTCTAACCCCGCACTCGAGCCATGATTCCGATGTTTGTATCTAGAGCTCCTTGTCATTGATTAAGAAGCTGAAACATCAGTCCTTGGAATCCTTGCGCCAAATGACTATGACGACCTCAATCTATAGTATCGGCGCCGATGCATCGCCCCTCGGGAGCCAAGCAGTGTCGGCCGTGGTTTTCGAACCGTTTGACTTGCCCTCCTCGAACCAACGGCAGCTCGGGGCACCACATCCTGCCGGTACAGCAATTCCTCTGGCTTTACGACCATCTAAGAGTGGTACAGATGATATCAGTCTCGACGACGTAGTCACGACGATTAAGGGATTGCAGTCCAAGGATAAGCTCCTTACCAAAAAGTTTGCTCTGCACGGCACACTGCTCTTTCGAGGTCTACCAATCCGGAGCGCCGACGACTTCAGTAGATTCGTGCATGCGTTTGGATTTAAGCCGCATGAAATAATCGGCATCGTCGTGGATCGGCCAGTGCTTGCCCCTAATATAGCGCCGGCCAACAAGTCGCCGAAAGAAGCGCTCATACACAGCCACAACGAGTCACCACAAGTGCCGCACGCCCCAGAGTATATCTTCCTCTATGGGCACAAGGCGCCGTCAAAAGGCGGGGAGACGCCAATGTCTTCTTCTCTGGAGTTGTTTCAGCGAGTCCAAGAGGAGATGCCCGGGTTCATCAACGAGCTTACACAGAAGGGCATCTTGAGCCGGATAATATATAAGAAGGAGCCCCAATACCAAGGCGGATCGACATTGAAGGAGGCCTTCGGCAAGAGAATTGTCGACGGAGATGATCTAGCGACCCGGCGGTCCAAGATTGAGGCTCAGATCGCACGCTATGGCAGAGGCGTTCACACCAGCTGGGAGTGGCTTGGCGATGACGAAGGCATCATAGTCACACATCGTCTGCCCGTTATCCGCACGCAGCCAGGAACAAATCTGCCTACTCTATTCACGGGACTGGCGTCTTTATACACACGTAAGAACGTCACTGAACAGCTGTACGGCGACGGCACTCCTATCCCCGAGGAGTATCTCAAGCGTCTCGTGGCCATTACAGAAGAGATCCGAGTGCTGCATCGCTGGGAAGACGGCGATGTGCTCGTGTATGACAATATTATCGCGCAGCATGGAAGACAACCTTGGGAAGGGGAACAGACCGACCGAGTTGTGATGGCGAGCCTATTCGATGGGGACGAAGTCCCGGGGGCATACGGTGACGCAGATTGGGCGCAGGTGGTGCAAGCTCTCGACGATTGAAAGAAACACAGAAACTCGGGCGGTTGCAAATCAAGATGGCGGGAAGCTAGTTCTGCATCGAACTCTTTCGTATTAATTCTTCCTATCTCACTTTCTCTCTCTCGTTTCTATGAGCCCCTAGCCTTCTGTTATCTCTCAGTCTGTGTAGTCAACTAGTTAGCACTAATCATTACGAGTTTCAAAGGGAAACCCGTATAAATGAAGTGGTTTACGGTTCTTGAAGTCGTTTGTGTATACCCGTGCACATCAGTTGTAACGACAAGGCTATTATGCGCAACTGCCACCTTTTATGCAGTGTATGGATTTAGCTATAGTGCCTATCTGACAGTAGTACTAGACGAGATCTGAAAGGATAAATTTTCAAGCCCTCGTCATAAGATTGTGACACTAGATGAAGCAGCTGGGCAATGTAAGACTGCAACAATGGGTAGGGTCTTGAAAAAAAATCATGTTTGTATAGATAACTAATTGGACGACTTCTGAGATAGATTTCTGAGGTAAAGGAGTAGGCAAGGATTAATGAGAAGGTGCCTCGACACATACACAAGAATTGGATATTCGTTAGGGGACTGCCACGTCTCAGCAGACTGAAGGACTCGGCGAAGTTTTGGTGTCAAGCGTACGAGAGGTCTTCGATGAAGTATACATTGCACACACTTTCCACGATGCTTAAGGCGTCGCCTATCATGACGAGGGTAAGGCGAAGAAGAGATGAAATGATGCGGTAGCGCCTGGAGGAAGCCGCTATGCTGCGCGCTACGGCTCCTTGAAGTGTCCTTTGGCTTCAGCGCATGTAAGCCCTGTAAATGGGTCCAATAGCGCATCAAGCAAAGGCTATTCCACTCCAATTCAGCTCATCTTGAATGAATTGGCATGCCATGCAAACAACTAGCAGGCCTCAATACTGAAGTAGACCGCATAAATAACAAACCCCGGGCATTGTGTATTACTCGTGTATGGATAAAGAGAGTATGTGAAGCCGTGTTATATACTGGGGATCGTATTAACTCTAGCTGAGCCGAGGTAACCTGCATATCCGCGACAGATAGGGGTGAGGTCCCCCGGACTATGGACTCGACCTTGAACATGCTTGCTCGACCACCCGAAGCTGAGAATGAACTTACCCATCTCATAGTTTGGATCCATGGCGGGTGATTTCACGTCCAACCGACAACTCTATGGTAGCAAATTCAAACCAGTTAATTGACGGTGACCGAATGCTATTACCGTTTAGAGTCGATGCTCGCGACAAGCCACTCGACCTAGATAGCCACACACTTACCAGCCCCGTGCGGGTCGAGCCGTGACCGGAGGGTACGTACTAGATAGGGAATCTCAGGGGAAAGTGGAGCCAGTGGAAACTGGGGATGTTCCCACCTTCGACTCGAGTTCACAGCCGGAGTGCCGAGGTTCAACGCAATCGATTCATGTAGATAATCATTTACCCAACCGGTAAAGCACCTGTCCCGAGTAAGCAGCCTGCGGTTGGTTGTCTTGCAGTTCAGTTAAGGGACCCGTTCGTCGTATCTTTGAATTCTAACGGAGCATGTCAGCGGCATGAGATGAGAGCCGAGCAATTCTCCGCACTTGCTTGATTCCATTTCGCGACTTTGACCCCAAACTAGAGAGCGTCTTTTCTTCCCCATTCTCGTCGATCCCTTTTGAACGTATTGCTTCTTTCCTTTTTAAAGCCTCACTACGCCTTGCTTGCTTAGCTTGTCCATGCCACACTTCTTCTAGCGACAGGTACCGGGCTATCTCGAGCCCACCAGCGTGCATATTGAGACATTTGCAGGCGCGGCACAACTAATTGGTCGCTCCCCCCCGCCAAGATCGACAAGTCGCATCCACACACTCGCGAGGACAAGAGCCGAGCCGGAAACCATTATCACTATATCGTAGCCGAGGAGAGATTGGCTCCGAAGAAAGAGAAGAGAAGAGAAAAAGAAAAGAAATAACCCCGCGGAAGAAAAGAATACCGAGGTGAACGAACCATGTCGTCGTCGACCGAGCTCACCGCGACCTCCGACCTGCCCACCGGCGAGCCGGTGCCCTCGTCGGCGCCGCCGGCCCCGGCCCCGAAGGGCAAGCCGCTGCCGCTACGAGAGCTACTCGCGGCGGCGCCCTCCAACGTCGACGCCTTCCTGGCCCACCTGCAGCGCTGCCTGGCGACGCCGACGGGCATCGACACGGTGCTGCTCTTCGTCTGCTACGCGTCGCGCCTGGCCGCCACCGGGCTCACCACGCTCGCGCAGCCCGCCCTCGAGCGCAGCGCCGGCCGCCTCGTCGCCCTCGCTAGCGCCCTCCCGCCCTCGGCCACCCTCCTCTTCGACGCCCGCGCCCTGCCCTCGTCCGGCGTCGCCCTCGTCCTCGCCCTCGCCCGCCGCCTGCGCGCCCTGAGCGGCCTGACCAGCGAGGCCCGCACCATCATGCGCCTCTGGGGCCTCCTGGGCATGTACTTCTGGGCGCGGCGCCTCGTGCTCAAGCGGCGCCAGCAGAAGCAGGAAGGGGAGGCCGGCGCTACTACCACCGCCACCACCAGTAGTGGCGAGGGCAGGCTGGACACGACCATCGCCTGGTCGCAGCTCGCCGCCTGCGTCGTGTTTCAGGCCCTCGAGAACGGCGCCTACCTGTCCTCCAAGGGGGTCCTGGGCTGGGCCCCCGCGACCCAGGTGCGCGCGGGCCGGTGGAGCGCGCGCTTCTGGGGCTCCTTCGTGGCCCTGGAGCTCGTGCGCCTGCTGCGCGAGTCGGCGCGGCGCGGCCGCCGCACCCGCGACGAGCGGCTCGGCGGCGGCACCAAGACCGTCGCCGTCGCCGAGCGCGAGGAGCGCGAGTGGGCCGCCGGCTGGCGCAAGGCCCTCGTCCGCAACCTCGCCTGGGCCCCGCTCACCGTCCACTGGAGCCTCGCGCAGGGCCTCGTGCCCGACGCCGCCGTCGGCGCCCTCGCCTGCATCCCTGGCGCCATCCAGATGCGCGACCTGTGGCGCAACACCGCCGAGTGAGAGGGAGAGAGAGAGAGGTCTGATGGAGTGGGTAAATGCTTGGTGTCGAAGGAGCGTTCGTGTATATGGGGGTCAATAAAAGGGGGCAAAGCAGGGATGCCCGCGAAAGAGCAAGCCCTTTGGCTCGCGGATGACCGTCCTGATTTTTATTTTTATTTTTTGTTTTTATTTTTTGTTTTTATTTTTTGTTTTTATTTTTTGTTTTTTTTTTGTTTTTTTTTGGGTTTTCTGGGACTGAAGCGGAGGGCGGCTTTACTAGAGCATAGCAACGAGGAGTGCAAGGGCTCTCCCGATTGTATATAAAGAGCAGGGACTACCTACGACCAACTGTAAAAAAGGCTGTTTCCAGCCTTCGATGAAGATAAGAGAGCACGAAAGAGACTTCTCTTGTCCACTAATCATATGATTCCCCATATTACACTCCATGGAAACTAGGTTCCTGATGGTAAAAATGATCAGATACGACACTACCCGGTTTACATATGACGTCGTTATCGAGTAGCCGCTCTCTGATTACCTTACTAACCTAGGTAGTTATGCCATGTTGAACTAGACGTGAACTTCACCTCTCCGTCTTATATTGTCGCGTCAATCAAATCCAGCACCTAAACCACCACTAGAGATTCACTCCTAAGTTGAGTGTATAGTCCAATAGAGACTAATATTATGGTCTCTAAGTCATGTCATCGAATACAGCGCTTCGAGGGCATGCAGCGATTACGAGTAGCACAAAGTAGACTGTGTCCTGCCAAACAGCACCTCCATAACCCAAAGAATCAAATCTCATAACCATGCGCCTATTCCTCCTCTTTTCAAGGAGTGTATACATGCTGGTATCATTCCCCGTAGTCCAAAACGCCATTGCTATGAATAAGAAGCTTCGACAAACTCATTATACAAACATTACACCCGCGTAAGCTTTTGCTTTTTGTTCGGTGTCCGTCCCCCCTCATTATACATAACAGAACGCCATCATCCCATAAGGAACCCAAGGATTAACGTTCCCGTCAAACCTACTACCACATTAAACCTCGTTGGTAATATTCTCTCCGCGCCTCCGATGATGACGGCATCAAATGGACTTCCACCACCGGACGAGCCCCGATTCGGTCTGTCGTCTTGGTTATCACCGGTCGGTGTGGGACTCGGTGTACTCGCGGGCGTACTCGTTGAAGATACTGCCGTAGCGGGGTCGGTCTCGGCAGGGCTGGTGCCGACACCTGTGGTCTCAGTCAGACTTGAGGTATCCTGTGTATTTGTCGAGCTTCCGCCGCCACTGGACGTCGACGTCGTTATTATCGAAAAGCCGTCCGTCGTACTCGTTGTAGACGTCAACGTTTCTTGTGTCTGACTAGGTGTCAAAAAGGTACGGGTCGTGGTTGGTTTTGCAGTTGAGGTTACCGAGGTAGCCTGCAAGCTAGGGCACAACGCATCCAGCAACCCGCCTTGTAATGTGAGTCCCAAAAGAGACCTAGCATTGACTTCAATGTTCTGGCAGGCTGCTATAATGTTTGCCTGGTCCTGCTGGATGCCATTCGCACAACTCGTCGAGCACTTAGCGCCACCCTCGAAATCGCTGCGCGAACAGCCAGGTATGGTGCTGCCATAGGCCCTAAGACAGGACAGCGACGGAACCTGGATTATCGTGATAGCCTGGAAATCTTGCAACGAAACAGCCGAGGTGGTCGATGCAATGGCGAATAGTTGGGTAAGCTGTATAAGCCTTCGTGATCGTCGATAACTCTTCATTTTTGGGAAGGACGAAGCAATTAAGGCCGCCTTCTCGCAGGCGGTATTGCTTGGATTATAAGGAGGTTGGCGGTGTTCCTTCACTCGACACCGTTCGGTAGCCGTCTTCCCGACTGTGGCTAAAGTCTTTCAGACGTTCGATCCCAGGCGATTATGTGCCGAGCGTACAACCCCCAATAAGTCGACCGTCAACGATGCCGGGTCAAATGACGACCGGAAGCTCGGGTCAATGGTGTAGATCAGGTTCGTCAGCACCCGAAACACCAGTTGTATCAGACAGACGGTGATGACGGGATAGACACGTGGTTCTCACAGCAGGCGGTGCGGGACTCCTGGGAGTTCAAATAGCCGGCGCAGACGTGACTATACAACGAGGTGCAACTCTATGTTTGATTTTCCGGATCGACCCGTCCTTGGGTGGACTATAATGATGTCTGCCCTTGGCGATGATCATGTACACCAGCGGGCACCTGAGATTGTGACGACTTCCGGCCGAATAGTTAGTCGAGCCAGACCCCAACCAATCTGTAACCCGGATCGGATGTTGCGTCAGGAGGGGGACAAAGCGCGGCGCGGAGACCAAGTGCCGTGCTGACAGGTGAGTAAGCCGGCGGCGATGCCTCCAATATAAAGTAATCGCAAGAGTGCAGAGGCTACAATGCGCCCGAAACGGAGAACGAGAGCGTCTGGGAGCAAATGCGCGCGGCCAAGATCAACTGCCAAGTCGCCGGGTTCCAAAACCTCGACAGGACAGGACCGCAGCAAGTCGGAAAAGAAAAGAAAAAAGATATAGCGCAGGAAAGAGACGCGCGGGCAGCCAAGAATTATCTAATCAAGGTCGACTGACAGCCAAGAACCACAAAACCATAGCACGTGAACTCGATGCAATATGGCTGTGTGTAGTAAGAAGACGACGACGATGCAAGTGATGAGGCGCAGGGGCGAAAGACAGCCAGCAGCAGAGAAGGAGGAATAATATGCAGAGGCCAAGGCGAGGAGACGGAAGGCAGGAGGAAACAAATTGAGCGAGAAGCAACTGACTTTACCATTTTACCCAGGTTACCTTTACTCTTGGAAGTTGCGCTTTGGCGGCGGCATGTTGAAGTAAGCAGGCACACCGCCCAGTCCACAGAGGTCCTACATCGTCTTGTCTTGTCTAAGTACCTAACCTACCTCCTCGGTGATCTTCTCGTCACCTACCTCCATACATATTGGGAATGGTGCCCTGTCTACCAGAGGGATAGGCACTAGTCTATCAAGCGTTTCCAAACGCGAAGCCTTCCCCTGCATGCTGTCGATGAGCGAATTCGACCAGCCGGACCAGCCGAAGCTGCTCATGTCCCTCTCTGGTGGCCCGGTGGTGGCTTCTGGTGGTGGCCTTGGCGGGGTCGCACCATTCGCCAGATCGGCCGTCGATGCGCTGCCGCGGACGTGTGGGCAGCTGGACGGGATTCTGCTGTGTGTTGTGTGTGGGCGTGTGAATGCGTGTGACGTGTGATGGACGGGACAAGTCCAAAGGTCATGGCGCCGAGCTGGCCGGATTGGCCAATCAGCGAGGTCGCGCGCTAGCTTGGACGTGAAACGAAACAGCTCTCTGTTTGAGGTCTCAGCCGAAGAAGCCCCTGCCCCGAGTCCGATTGGCCCTTGATGACGGAGGTCCGCGGGCAGCACGATGCGGGGGGTTAGCTGGTTGGACAGGGTGCACCGTCCCCAGAGCGCCGTACATTGCCCGCATCCCCGCGCGCTTGTCAAGCATAGATAGTCCCAACCGAGTATGGCAACGCGTCGCTGGCATGGAACCGAACAACCGTCGGACTAGGTAATCTGAGCTACCATCTTCTTCTGATGAATTATACGTACATGTCTCTTCTTGTATTTGGACGTCGATAGTCTGCGACCCGACCTGGTTTGTCGACGTAGCACAAACGACGACTTGATCAAGTGAGTCACTGGCCGACGAGGAGCTCTGCTGCGCCAAGCGCTCCCTTTCCACAATCAGCAGGATGATTCAGAATGATGTAGATGCACATAGCTCGCTAAAGTGGGCATAAATATCTACATTTACATATGATCCAGATGCCTCATCTGGATATTCTGTCTGTGCACTATGTAGTCGACTTGCGGTAGGAGAGTGTCATCGTTGACCAATTCAGAACACGACCAATCGCAAACTTCCGCGATATACAATAGCCCTTAGCATTGCACGTGGCGCATATCCTACTTGGGTACTATAGAGACCATGGATGCAACGGCTCGGGATGCAATCAAGGCCAAAGTCCTCGCCGACTTGGAGCAGACTCCCTTTGCGGCCTCGTCGTTGTGCGTGCTTTCGGGCGGCACGGCCAACTTCATCTACCACGCAGATCTGAAGCGACCCCTGGCCGATGGCACGAGCCAGGTTCTCGTCAAGCACAGCGAAGGCTACATCGCCAACTCGCCGGCCTTCAACCTGACACTATCCCGCTGTGTAAGCGCAGATCGCGACCCGCGACGTAGTAAAACCTCTAGGCTGACCACGGGAGCAAAAGCGCATCGAGGAAGAGTGCCTGAGGGCCATGTCCGAGTTCCCAGCCGGGGGAGAAACGGCGCCGTCGGGCGACATCCACGTCACCGTGAGAGCGCCCAGGCTGTACCACTTCGACGCGCAGAGCAGCACGCAGGTCCAGGAGCTCCTGCGCGACGGCAAGGACCTCAAGACCTACGCGCTCAGCAGGTATCCGGCCGACACCCCCGATACCCTGCGCCCGCAGTGCCTCCAGCTCGGCGCCGCCCTCGGCCGCTGGCTGCGGGCCTTCCACGACTGGTCGGCGACGCGGGCGGGCCTGCGCGCGACGGTGGCCGGGAACGCGGAGCTGCAGCAGCTGAAGCACCTCATCAACTTCTCGTGGCTCCTGGACCGCGTGGGACAGTTCCCGTCCATCCTGGGCGATGCGAAGGACGTGTTCGAGAAGGTCAGGGACATGGCCGCGGAAGAGCGCCAGGACGAAGACCGGTTACAGGTGATCCACGGGGATTTCTGGACAGGGAAGTAAGTAAATTTTGTTTGGGGGGGGGGGGGGGGGGGGGGGGGGGGGGGGGGGGGGGGGGGGGGTGGGGGGGGGGTGGGGTGGGTGGGGGGGGTGGGGGGGTTGGGGGGGGT
>MU281342.1:73042-173164 GCA_022385595.1 Xylaria palmicola
GCGCGATGGGCCGGGCCTTGGGCCCGGCACTGCCCCCCTCGCCTACCCGGTTACCGGGTTCCCCCGGGGGTTTCGGGCACGGGATTTATTTAAATTTTTTTCCCCCCCCCCCCCCCCCCCCCTTTTTTTTTTTTTCCCGTGCTTCGCAGGTTGCGAGAGGAGCGTTTCGTCCCTAACAACAACGCAAGCGTCCTACTACCAGACCGCCCCATCCAGGAAGGGGACGACGTAACCATGTTCGTCATCGACTGGGAGATGTCACAACTTGGGGTGCGAAACCTGGACCTGGGGCAGATGGTGGCCGAACTGTACGAGCTGAAGCTGTTCAGGGACATCACGGCCGGCCTGTGGATGGCGCAGGGGCTCCTGTCGGGCTACGGCGCGGTGAGCGACGACTCCGCCTTCCGCACGGCGATCCAGGTCGGCGCGCACCTGGTCAGCTTCGGCACGGCAGTCCAGGGCTGGGGCACGCCGACGCAGGTGGAGATGGTCGCCCGCACGGGAAGAGACATCATAGTGCGCGCGTGGGAGAAGGACCGCGAGTGGTTTCGGGGAGGCGACCTCGCGTGCTTGTTCCAGGCTGCCGACGTAAAGCAGTGACACACACTCGAGTTAGGAATGCAAATATACGTGCCTTTGCCAACCACCAATTCTTGAGTTACGAATTTGTTTCCTTTTTTTTCGTTCTTGTTCGTTTTCTTTTCTTTACTGGAACAGTGACAAGCTATTTTTCACGTATGCTGCCCTTGAGGAGCGTTTCAACCCACCTATTCCAAGGCGTTATCTAGCACAGAACAGATTAAAATCATGGACACTCAATTGATCGCAAGAGAAGGCATCGTTAACCGTAAACCAAGTGTTGACTGGGTCTTCGTGGTGTTTCTATGGTTGCCTAAGAGCATCGCAACTGGTAGGACTGACTCATGAAAAGACCCCTTTTATTACATAAGCCCCCTATCTCCCTGCTTCAATCTTTTAACATTTTGTGCCGCATTTTTGGTCGGTCCATCACGAGCTACGCCCGGCGTTACCTACCTGCCACTATACCTAATATACAACAGGCCTGAGGGGGGGGGGAATTAACTATGAAGAGATTAAGGCAGCTGCGATTATACGCAATTTATGCGCAATCCTCTGCCCAATGTCAGCCGTTCAGCTGTGCGAGTGTGTTTTGGGTTGGGGGTCTGCATGAGCGCCTCTTCTCAGGCTGCGACCCATAGGCTGTGTGTCCATGTTCTGCAGAGACCTGTCGGCAGGCAATTGGAATTTTCGTGGTTTTTTCTGGACCACCCGCCGGACCGACCGCCCATCCAGCCCCCCTCCTTCACCGTTTTCCGGCGCGCGGGGGTCGCTTCGCACTGCTTTTGGTCAAGCCGTACGCCAGAACCCCCCCCACAGTTCCGTCTGCCTGCGCCTGTACACACGTTAGATAGCAAGGTACATTCTGAAATGCTATGCCATAGGTGTCGGTCTCTTTTTCGGAAGAAGACTGCCTGTACTGGCGTGCACCACCCCGCCGGCTTGAGTTTGAAGCAAGCCGTCGACGAGGGATGTCATGCCTGCTGCTTATTGTGGGAGAGACTTGCCGCGAAAGGTATCTTGATGAATCGAATCAACAGCCAAGCTGCCAAATCTGACGTAGTTCAGGACAAGGGCCTTATCAGGATGGCACAGCGTATAGATGGGACTGGACTGGCGAGGATCGTGACATGCTTGAGCTTTCCACCTCGTCCAGTGACACGACAGCCTCATCCACAACAACAAGTACAGCCGTGCTGTTCAGTTACTATAAGTTACAGCCGTACAGTATGTCAAGTTGTGGTTTTTGCTCTGTTATACGGGCTCGTTGAACTAAAAGCCGGCAGCTGAACATCTTTCCGAGGCCGTCAATCACTGGACTTTGGCAGAAGCGACCTGGTCTCGTGATGCAGTCATATTGGCAAAACGTTGGATCGTAGCATGTCAGTCGTCTCATCAGCATTGCTCGCCTGCTGTCCAGACGGATCCGTGGCATCCCACGCGCCTCCTAACGTTCGACTTGGAGCCGCCGGAAGGAGATCAGAGCATCATTCGCCTCGTCGACACCGGTGAGTCTGGTTTTGCGGGGCCATACACCACTCTGAGCTACTGCTGGGGACCCGGCCTCCATTTCACGCTGAACAAAAAGACGTGTTCTGATCTCTTCCGAGGGATGCCTCTTTCTTTGCTGCCCCGGTTGTTTCAAGACGTCATTGCGGTCTCCCGCGACCTGGGCGTCGGGAGCATCTGGATCGACTCCCTGTGCATCTTCCAAGACGACGACAAGCTGGACTGGCATAACGAGGCATCGCGCATGGAAAAGGTGTACGCGAATTCCTCCTGCAACATATCGGCATCACACAGCCGGAACGCCTCCGAATCCATGTTCAGCGCGAGGAATCCAGCACGGGTCAGTCCGATCTGGCTGAAGAAACGGGACGATCCCGTCATTCTGGTCCTGGCTCGCGACACGTGGACCGAGGAGGTGATGGAGGCGATCGTGAACCACCGGGCATGGGTGGTACAGGAGCGGCTGCTGTCGCCCCGCATCCTCCACTTCGGCAGGAGCACGGTCTCGTGGGAGTGCGGCGCCACGTGCGCCTCCGAGGTCTACCCCGACGGGTACCCCTACGAGATGATGCCGTGACGGGGGTTTCTCAAGAAGCTGATGTCTCCCGCCGCCTCGGCGAACCGGTGGATCACCCCGGGCGCCGACGACGATCCGGCGGGACGCGGGCTCGACAAGTGGATGGACATCGTCGTGGCCTACACGGCCTGCGACCTCACGTTCAGCAGCGACAAGCTGGTGGCGCTCTCGGGGATCGCGGCCCGCGTCGGGAGCACCGTCCTGGGCGGCGACCAGTACGTCGCCGGCATGTGGGCCCGGGACCTCGAGCGCCAGCTCGTCTGGCTCGTAGCCGGCCAGCCGACGGCGCCCCTGGTGGAATACCGGGCCCCGAGCTGGTCGTGGGCGTCAGTCGACGGCGCCGTCGTCTGGCCCCGCCGGGGCTTGAACTCCGAGGACCGCGCCATCGCTTGGCCCCGCCGGAACCTGTATTCCGAGTTGTCTTATAGGTTCAATACTCCTCTTATCGAGATTGACGGTTTCCATGTAGACTACTGCACGTCTAATCTCACCGGTGACGTGTCCGATGGCTGGCTTCGGCTGCGCGGGGTGTTGAAGAGATTGCAGGTTGTGATACCTGATCCGCGGCTACCCCGTCCGGACAGGATAAGGGTAAGTATAGCTCCGGGTAGTTTGTCTGACGAATACACCCTGTGGCGTGTTCATTATGACACTAAGGGCAGTGGCGTCGGGTGGGAGAAAGGGGAATGCTCGTTGTTTGGCATGGCAGTCAGCGTTGGACAAGAACTAGTTGGATCTGATTCCAAGGCATTGATGTATGTCTTGCTATTTCAAATATTAGATCCGATGGCGGGCATTTTCAGGCGCATCGGCTTAGCAAAGGCCGATGACAACTGGTTTTGGCGCGAGATGATGGAGAAGAGCCGGAAAGACGAGGGATTCCCGTGCGTGCAGTACAAGGACGGCATGCATTTAATTTGTGTGGTGTGAGTTCTGAAAATCCTCGAGGCTTGCTGCTTCCATATCGGATGACACCATCGTAGACCTAGCTAAGTAAGGATCGTGTCCCTTTCGCTCAAAGCCTTCAGGTTCTATCTCCTTGCTTTCACAACTAGAGCTTCCCGGAGGCCTAGGCTCGCCGCCCGTAATTTTTTTTTTTTTTTTTTTTTTTTTTTTTTTTGGTTTTGAAGCAGCAGCATGGCCAACATAACACATTACTCCTTCTTATGACCTTGCGCTCTATTACTTGACTACCGGTTGGCTCAGTCCTAGATCCAGGGCTTCTCATCACGGCTGCTAGAGCATGCGCCGAACATGCTGTAAGTGTATAGGAAAGTTTAAAAAGTATATGTGACTCGGCCATAAATGAATTCGGAAAAGGTGGGTCTGGGAGGCTATTTTCGGAAGGCAACTTTATGTGGGCCTCTCTCCACTCACAACCTCGAAAAAGTGAGTGAGTCTTCTATACAAACATTGATCAACGTTAAAAAAGACGAGATATTGGACAAAATAAGAACACACGAAAGCTTCGAAATCAAAACAACTCTCAGAGAACATACCAAGCCGCGCACCCATTTTTCATACCTCTATCATGGCCGCGGAGGCGAAGGCGTCGCCACCGCTCTGCACACGGTGCAGAGAGCACGACGGCGTATTAGACCTGCGATCCGATGCCGTATGCCCGTACGTTAAAATCGCTTTTGTTATTAATTTACATGTTCTTCTTTTCTCCTTCGGGCGAAAAGCAACCACACCTCCTTTCCTCTTTTTTAATATTTCAGTAATGAAAAACTCTTAAACTAACTTTTTTTTTTTTTGCCTCCCCCGTGAAGGACATGCTTCGCGACCTTCGTCGCCAGCAAGGCCGTCAAGCGCCTCGAGGTCCTGCAGCGCGAGACGCGCGGGCCGAGGCTGCCGTCGCGGCCGCAGCGCTACCTCGTGGCGCTGTCGCGCGGGCCCTCGTCGGCGGCGCTGCTGCACGTCCTGACCGAGAACGCCCGCCGGCAGCGCGAGCAGAACCAGCGCCCCAAGTTCGAGCTGGTCCCCGTCTTCGTGGACCTCGACCTTGACGGGGAGGGGCGGACGGCGACGACGTCGGATGCCGCGCCGCCGCCGCCGCTTAGAAGCGGCGCGGACAGTGCCACCGGCGTCGAGGGAGGAGAGAAGGAGAAGGATACGCAGCCACATGGTCAAGATCCCCCCGTGGACCCCTTCGTGGCGCATTTCCCGGATACCCCCATCGACAGGGTATCACTGTCGAGCATCTTCTCGTCGCCGGGGATCGACTGGTCGGCACTACCACTCGAGGGCGACGAGGGCAGCGACGCATCCTCCTCCTCCCCATCACCACCGCCGCGGCGCCTCGCGGGCCTCCTGTCCCGCCTGCCCACGGCCAGCGCCCGCGCCGACGTCGCGCGCCTGCTGACGCGGCACGCCCTGCTCGCGGCGGCCGCGGCGCGCGGCTGCGACGTCGTGCTCCTGGGCCACAGCACGACGTCGCTGGCGGAGCTGACGCTCTCCGAGGCCGCCAAGGGCCGGGGGGCCGGGATCCCGTGGCTCGTCAACGACGGGGCGTTCCCCCTGCCGCGGGGCACGGGCATGGATCCGTCGTCACCGCCGACGGATCCGACAGCTGCAACAGAAGCAGAAGCGACGGCTAGCAGCAGCAGCAGCAGCAGTATCCACGTCTACAGCCCGCTCCGCGAGATCTTCCGCAAGGAGATCCACACCTACCTCTCCATCGTCCGGACCGCGGCCGGTCCGCTATCGGACCTCTTCCCGGACCTCTCCCTCTCCCCTCACTCCTCCTCCTCGGCGCCGCCCTCGTCATCATCATCCGCGGCGCCCGTCGTCTCCCACCGCGACCTGAGCCTCGACGACGTCGTGGCGCGGTACTTCGTCGGCGTCGAGGCGTCCTACCCGAGCGTCGTGGCCAACGTGGTGCGGACGACGGGGAAGCTGAGCCGGACCCTCGCCGGTGCCGGTGCCGGTGCCGGCAACAGTGACGAGGACGAGGAGGACGGCGCGCGGCTGTGCGGGCTGTGCGGCGTGCGGCTGGATCCCCGCGGGGACGAGCGGTGGAGGGGGGAGATCGGCGAGGCGGACGCCGTAGGTAAGGATGGGGACGGGGATAGTGACGGGGATGTGCTGCGGAACGGTAGGCGGCGGAATCGGTTGTGCTACGGGTGCGAGAGGTCTATAAAGGGGTGATATAGAAGAAGAAGGAGAAGAAGAGATATTTTTCAACAACATCGCCTAGGTACTTTATACCTACCTACACAATTAGAGAGTGAATCTCCCGCCTCGAAATGACACGTCACCTTGTGAACGACGATGCTCGAAAAATCCGATCCGAGCACAGTTAGTTGTAAGTCGGAGCAATCTTCCGATTCACACACTCTCTCTTCACCTCTCACCCTTTACTCTCTCTCCCTGCTAATCTATTAATTACACGATTCTATATCTTTTCCCCGACCAAAGTAGTAGTAGCCCGAGTAAAAGGGGTTTACCACAGAAGGGGGACAAAAAAAAAAGGTCTATTTCCTCCCACAAAATCCCCCCTTCGAAATGAGCTTTTCCTGTCTATTGACGCTTATGACCCCAGAACCATTTCGTTTTGGAAAACGCAACGCCTGCCCGCATGTTTTCTGAGAGTAATCCAGCCCTCATAATATCCACAGACGGTTTTTTCCTCCTTTTTTTAAACCGTCGAGGAAGTTAAAGAAGTAAAGAAGGAATATCCACCCTCAATTCTCGCCTCCAACTCTTCCATTTCCGAATCATATTCACAATCGTTGGGTCCTCACGGCTCAGAGTATCCTCGAGGCTTCTCCCTCCCCAGAACCTCTTCCTCCCCTTGATAACCCTCTTATATGGGCTCGATAGCAGTCTGCCCACCCACTCAAGCGTTGCCGAATTCGGAGGCGGGTAATATCCGGGACTCGATCTTGCGGATGAGTTTGTTGGTCTGCTCCGCGAGGCTGAGGGTCAGGATGGTGTGCGGTAATATGCGCGCCAGATGGGGCAGGAAGCCCTTGTAGATGGCGAAGAAGCCCTCGGTGCGGATCGTCTTGCCCAGGCAGTCGAAGACGCCCTTGTACAGGTCGCCATGCTGGTTGTAGAGACGCGACATGATCGTGTCTACAGGGTTTTCTTTATGTCAGCACACTCTGCATTGCAACAGTAACGTTATAAAGGGGCCGGGGCTCCCATATTGACCGGTCTAGAGGTATGATGGCGAGAGAAGGCCATATGATTGGGATCGGCAGACACATGGAGGAAAAGAGAGGCTCACCTGGCGGGTGCATGAAGCAGCAGACGACGAAACCCGAGGCGGTGCTGCTCGCCAGGTGGAGCGGCGCGCCCTCCTCGACGCCCAGGTGCTTGGTGAGCATGCGCTTGGCGAAGAAGTACGTGGGCAGCTGCACGGAGCTGCCGAAGCCGGTGCGGATCATGGCGGCGCTCACGCCGCGGTACAAGCCCCCGGCGCCCTCGGCCTTGTAGATCTGGCCCATGCCGTCGACGGCGTTGCGGTAGCGGTGCTGGGCGCCGACGGGCAGGAAGGGCGAGTAGCTCTGGAGGCGCGTCTTGACGAGGAAGAAGGGCGAGCCGGCGACGGCGCCGATGATGCCCGACGCGGCGCCGCAGAACATGTTGATGCCGAGGTTCTGCCGCGCGCCGTCGGCGAGGAGCAGCGACGCGAGCCCGTGGCGCATGGGCTCGTAGAATCCCAGCCGGCACCCGTTGAGCAGGAGCTGGTACACGTACGCGCAGCCCAGCCCGCGGTAGATGCCGCGGACCCCCTCGTTCCGGACGATGACGCTGACGCCGTGCAGCGGGCCGCGGTAGTGGTGCGGCTGGTGGCCCTTGGACTGGAGCTCGCCCTGCAGCTGCATTCTGTTTTTCTCGCGGCACGCCCACCGCTCGCGTCAGCCCGAGCCCTCCGTGACACACTAACAAGCTACGCGACGCAGGCTCCGCGCCACGCGCCCGGCTCCTCGCGGCCCAGAACTGCCATCGCATGGGGAGGGGGGGGCGGCATACCGGATCTTGACCGTCTCGAAGGGGTGCGTGGCCGTGACGGCGCCGCAGGCGGCGATGCCGCCCGCTATGAAGGCTCTGGACGTCGGATATCAGCGGGCTGGTGATGTCACGGCGCGCATCAACGTCGATGGCGCGCTGCGCAGCGCAACTCACCCAACAGTGGTCGACATGGCGGCTTCCCCGTGTCTCGCGTCACGCGCCAATTGCTTGCAGTCGTAGAGATGTCTGGTTGTGCGCGAAGAGGGCACAGAGACAGGAGGGCGAGCAGCTGTTGGGGCGGCCAGAAGCGGTCTGTCTCGGAGGAGCGAGCCGAGGACCGGAACGTCGACTTGGAAGTTGGCGCTGGGCACGGGTTACAGCATCAGACCGCAGCCTTCGGACGGAGAGAAAGCGTCGCAAGAGCGAAGAAGAATAGAAGTCGAAGCTCAGAGAACCATCCTATGCGATCTGACTGTATTAAGAAGAATGAATCCTGAACAAGCTGTAAGTAATCAAAGCTCTGTCTGTACCACTAAACCGACCCAGCCGGGAGCAACGCCATTCGGCCATCCGAGGTCGCATCTCAGCAGCTACCTAGCCTGCTAGCGCAGGTCGACCTAGCTGGATTGGGTGTGCTGGGGAGCCTATATCGGATGAGGAAGCAGAGCTACTTCCAGCTGTGCCGAGATTATACGTAGAGTTAAAGTACCCTAAGCACCAACCAATAGTGCCTCAGGTATTACTTACAGACCAAGTAACTACCGTATATGCAGGGGGTACGGTAGCCATGCAGTTCAATACTTCTCGGTAAATACTTAAGTTTAAACATTACAGTTCTGTTCCCTCATAAGTACGCATAGTTATACTATTTTTTTATACGTAGAACAAAGCTTAAATACTTAAACTATCTTATTTGAATGGCACATCTCGAGTACCCAAATTTCTCAAAGACGGCCAAGTTGTATACCATGCTACGGGTACGAGAAGAACTTGATCATGTCTGGAGCATCCCGAGTGGCCCAATGCCCGTGGCCCCAGAAAGAAAACAAAACCATCGAACTAGATAGTCTAATCCCAGCCGTTCGGCGTCAACTCATGGCTCGCGTTGGTACTACAGTAGTACAGTCACAACTCTCATGCATCAGATGAACCACGGCAGGTAGGTACAGTAGGTAGATAAATAGTACTTTGAGCCGTATAGCCCTTTTAATTATTTTCTGTGACTGTATTCAGGGTAGTCCCGCATGCTCTCCCATCGAGCATGCCATCCGTGCTCTAGAACTGGTAAAGGAAATAGCTAAGTGAAGCGAGTAGCGTGAGCGGCTTTGCCAGCTATAGATATATATATATATATACGTGTGTGTGTGTGTGTGTGTGTGTGTGTAAAAGATTTGGGCAGGACTCCAACTCCGCGTCCAGAAAGACATCAGTATGCTCCCATGCCAAAAACACCCTATGACCATGGCTTCCCTCCCGTAACATACACCACTAATGCATTTTTGAGCTGCAATGCTCATCATCGTCTCGTAACAATTGTCATGCAGTTTTCTCACAGGGAAAAGATGCGATGCAACATACACTTGGTAGGTTGGTTGTGCCACGGCCGCTTGAAGCTTTCTCGGGGCCCCCGGGGTGTTCCCGCGAGAACTTCTCTTCTAAGAATCGGTAAGAGAGGAATCTCTATTGTGGCCTTGGAGATCCCAACAGACACAAGTTGAACAGGAGTCGGCCAAGCTCCTATATTTGATTCGGTCCTGACTGTGCCGCAGCATTTAGGCTCGCCATGGCGTTCCTCCTCGAGCTCTCTTGAGAGGCACGTGCCGGGTTGCCATCAAATACCCAAGGGCCGGCATCGTTCCTAGGCGTAATCGGTCCTTCTTGATTATTTAATAGGCCGTGTCGAGAAGGCGACGGCGTTCTTCGTTGTGGCGCATTGGGGATAGGAAGGGGCTCCGATACCGCGTGCCTTAAAGGGCCTGGTGGTGTTTGAGGTGCCGCTGTATTGTCCATCTGCATCGTTATATCGCCAGCGTCACCGCCTTCGGTAGTCATTCTCGCAAGCGCGTCACCATTTGGCAGCGATTCTGGTGCTGCAATAGTATTTTGGGCTGTCTCGCCAGCAGCCTTCTCTTCCATAATGTCTTCTGGGACTTGCTGCCACTCGGCCGGGGGCTCTTCGATTTCGGCATCGAGATCGGCGGTAGCGCGGCAGTTCGGGCACATAAAGATAGGCCATGAAGGGCCGTGCAACATCTCGCGGATGCATTTGTAATGCCATGTGTGAGAGCACGGCGCCACGAAAAGCGATTGACAGGGCTAGGAATAGCGTTAGTATATAGGAAGACGATATCGTATACTCCGAACAACTCTAGGCATACCGCAATTGCATTTAAGCAAATGGCGCAATCCTGCGCATGAGATGATCCGGACGCCGAAGTAGACGCCCCCGTTGCTGTCAAGTCTCGCAAGCGTTTGTGAGTTGCCATACTGAAGTGTTTAGTGTAAGCAAGTTATCATTAGGACAAAACGGCACCGAGGCAAAATAGGCAGTTATCAGGTGACATACTTAAAGGTGTTGGGCTTGGCCTGCCAGCCCCTATTGAGTTCGATGCGCATCTTGACACACCGGTAAATCATCTCCTCGCCGCCCTTGAAGTCTATGCCCAACTGGACAATGTCGCCGTCGTTGATGGGGTAAGGCTTAGACTCTGTGCCCGGGGGGCTCAGGCGGATATGGTTGAGAAACGTGCCCGAGGAGCTCTTAACGTCCTTGATGTACCATTTTCCCTTCTCGAACCAGAACTCGCAGTGACGGCGGCTGACAACCTTGCTCTTGAAGCCCACGGGTGCCGACGAAGGGGCATTCATGGGGACGGGCGCATGGTTTTCTCGCTCCGAGTAGCGACCGACCTTGATCGTCTCCTTGCCGGTCGGCAGGGTGCGAGCAACGGGCGTGAAGGACAAGGAGGGGCGGCTTGACCGGGGATCATAGAAGGCCGACAGGCGTATGGAGGGGAGGGCTTCGCTGGGAGACATTTCACTTAGCGTTCCTAGCGTTGCCGAGCGCGACCTGGTCATATCGGCACCGGCAGTGGACGGCTCTGGCTCAGGACTGGAATTTAAGGCAGACCGCTCTCGCAACAGGGCGGCGGCGGCGTTCTCACAGAAGCGGGTACTGAAGTTGTGGCTGTTCTGGCTCGGGCCGAGATACGTGTCGCGGTTGTTGGGCAAGGGGTCTACGATGGCGGTGTCGAGGGTGATGTTGTGCGGGTCGGCCAGGAAGTCTGCACCGCTGAGGCGGAGGGCATCGGAGATGGCGGCGGGCAGGGTGGACTCGTCGTGGCTGGCGCTGGCGCTGGAGTTGTCGTTGGACTCGTGGGTGGCGGCGCGGGCACGGGGGGCGCTGCCACGGATCGAGGTTGAGCGGAAGAGGCCGCCGTGGAAGCTGTGGCGGTTGGGGTTGCGGGTGCTGCTGGACTCGCGGCTGGAGAGAAAGGAATTGGCGGCGTAGCTGCGCAGGTTGATGAGGCCGCTCAGGCGTTTCCGTGCGGATGACGTTGGAGGTGAGGAGGCAGAGGCAGAGGCGGCACGGGCTGCATCGAAGAAGGCAGGCGACGGGACCACCACAGGCGGAGACAGCATCCTACCGCCTAGACAGGTCGACCTGGCTCGCCCCGTGGAGCGAGAGGCCGGCGGGTGGTCGCGTGTGGTTTAGTGGTTTAGGGGGGGTTGGCGGGGCTGCTGCAGGCGGTTGGGTGGCCTCCAGCACTCCAGCAGGTAGGTATTGGGTACCTTGGCGTGGGTACTTTTGTAGGGGATCGCGTGGTGTCTCAGCGAGGAGACAGCCAAGATATAAAAGAAATAGCGAGCAGATCTATGGACGACGATGCGGAATGCAGGAAGCGAACGAGTGATGAATAAGAATAATATGTCTGCCGCGGCTAACTATAACGGCATCGATTACGCCAGCGGGATTAATGCGCAACACATCCAGTCGACCGAGGCGCACAGGACCTGAACAACGTGATAGGGATGGTTCGACTGGCTAGCGGGCGAGGGGTCATGAGACGGCGATGCTCGCGACGCGCATGGGACGGCGTTGTCTCCGAGCCAGACAGTCGGCAAAGTACAGTCGGCAGAGTCCAACCTAACGTAGGTAGGTAGGATAAGGTGCGGCGGGTGGGCGCGAGAGGTTGCGAAACAACAAATCCAAAGAAGCATCAGGAGCTCCGAGAAATGCTGGCAACGCCAGAGGCTGGTGAGGCGTGGTAATATACCTACCAAGTGCGTCCACACCAGCACACCAAGTACACCAAGTACGGTAGTGCCACAGCATGGACTACCGTAGATGAATAATTAGCTAACAACCAGGGGCGCCAATCCACCGAGGCTCAGAGGCCGTAAGCCCATGATCGTCCCTCTCCATCAGGATGGGTTGACGATGCAAGCAACCAATATGTCACCAAGGGTGGCCTTATTTAGACCATGACACGTTATTTGCGGCCTGCCACACCTACTACCGTATGTACCACACCTACAGAATCATACACAGCGAGTTATACCCCGGGCTAGCCTGACTAAGACGTAAGTACCTACCCAGCTCAGCCATGGACAATCTCCTTATTGGACCGGGCCTGGCAACACCAGCCTTTTTGGCGGTCAAGCTAACAATCCTAGCAAGGGATGGTTCTGGTGCTACACTACCTACGTCCTTAGTAGGACTTGGGATGGGGGGCATCTCCGCCACCGTCTTTCTTCCGGCATCGTGTTCTGCGTAAAAGAAAAGCATTCGCTGCTCTGGAGAGACGATGCATCGCTAACCGCGACACCTGAATCGGAACCGCAAATAACGACACTGTAGCGAGCCGGCAAAGTCCCCCCATCGCCTTTGTTGGCCCGAATATGATGACAGATACTAGACTGGTATCTACCCGGCAGTGCCCAGTTCCCAGTTCCCTATTTCAAAATATCCCGTGATTTGTACATGCTGTATCGCGTGGTCTAATATCCCAGGACTGTGAGGCATAATTCTGAGCCCAAAGTTGCGGTCAGCGCTTTTTAGGATTACAACCTCCACGATGCATTATCGCTCGTTCGCTCCTACGTGAAACAGGCGGCAGGCATATGCTCAACAGACATCTACGTACTTGAATAGCAGGTATAGGTATACCGAATCACCTGTATGGCATGTACTACCGGTATGTAGCATAGTAGGTACTATGTAGTACTATCTGGGCAGGTTGTCAGCCTGCACCCCGAATCCTACTGCGACGCTGTCGGATCATGTCTTACTCGAATAGGGAATCTTCTGGATTTTGTCGCAGTCATGCTCGCTCTGGCCGGCAACTGGGCATGAATTTTCCTCATTACCGGGGCGTTGAAGGCTCGCTACGCGGCCGATCCTGGCGATCATGCTAAAGAGTAATGTAAACACTACGGATTGCTGCGTAAGTACTTCGTACCTACCTGCACAAGACGAAATCTTGCTGACATTACACCCTATCCTTTTTCTGTAAGTGGTAATGTCGATCGCTCATCAGCCAGCGTCTGACCCCTCGTGAGTAAATACGGAGTATGTACGTGTTTATTCAGTAGCCGGTAGGCCGGGCCAGCCCGGTGATGGGTCCATCAACGCCATCGCCGCCTCGAACGCGACTCAGGTCCCGAGCGCTACTGTGTCGTACCTGAATGCGCTGGATGGCGAGATACTTGGTCGAGATCTTAGTTAGTTAGGTACTGTTGCATTGCCGTCCGATAAGCGACGCCATCCCTGATACACTCACGACTGACTGGAGGGGGGGCACCCTCTCATTTCGTGCGCGCATGCGACCGGCCATCGACCGAGATGCTGCTGTGATCACATCACGGTGCTTTAACAGGCTGTATACGTACAGACTCCAGAGTAACAAGATGGTAGGTACTTGTACGGATAGAAGGCATCAAGAAAAGGGGGGCGCATGCAGGCTTGAGATTTAGGTTGGATTTACCTAGGTTGCGAACCCCGCTGACGCAGGTAATTTTAGAACTGACCTGGGCTGTTTCACTGTTTCAGCGTCCCCGAAAGGAGCAAGCCAGAATCCGCAATCCCACAGGCACCTCCAAGCAGCGCAATCCACCCCCAGGTTTTTGTCTGTCGGTATAGCCGATTCCAGAAACGAAGCCTGCAGCCAGAACTACCGGTGCTATGGCTTGCATCTACTTACCCAAAAGTACACTAGATAGACGCTAGTATAGACTCGATCAGAGTAGACTGCATACTACTTAAGTACTAACTATCCTTTTACAAATACCTACTAATGAGATCTACTAATTAGCATGTAGGTACGATGTAACTAAGTGGATTGATTA
This sequence comes from Xylaria palmicola, assembly GCA_022385595.1. Lineage (NCBI taxonomy): Eukaryota > Fungi > Ascomycota > Sordariomycetes > Xylariales > Xylariaceae > Xylaria > Xylaria palmicola. Next base: position 87,018 of record MU281342.1, read on the forward strand.
GGTCAGGTAGTTAGGTATACATTCAGAATTACCTCCCATAACTTACCATGACTCGGCTGACAAAGTTCCCAATCTTATTTTTCAGCTCCCTTGAGATCGCGTCCTGCTGCGAATCCAGGCGACCCACCAACCGTTACAGAATTCCCAATTCCTTCCTGTCTACGAAGTACTGTCATGCAAGACATGTGTACATACTCGGTTACGTCAGGGTACCCATATGTGTAGGTGCAAGTTCTACCGGTCGAACTCGGGACCAGTTCTGCAACTGGGTTCTTTTTGACTAAGGCTCGAGGCCTTGTTTCTTCCCTGCTCCCCAGCACCGGGTGAATTCGGTCTGGCCATGATCGTAAAAGTCCATATCTTCTGTAAGTCAAGTACTCGCCCCGGTCTTGGCGCGTTGCTGGGGTTTCCCGTTCGGCCACGCTGCTCAATGGTTGTTATCGGTGGCGTTCGCTGCAGGAATATATAGGCCTGACGGTAACTGGTGCGGTGCGCCTGCGCCGCGAATGAGAAGAAGGCGTACGTTTTCGCATCATGCACCACTGGTCATGAGACGGTTAGGTATCTGCATGAAACTAGAGAACAGTACCGGTTCTAGACCAGTAACACACCTGTACGTAACGTGATCGGCGTCAGGGGTTGGGCGAAATCTGTAGCTGCATCTTACTATGTATGTAGGTCATGCATGTCCGACCCTTCAAAAGCTGCAACAACTCGGGCCTCCGATTGGGTGCATGCAGTTTTCACTTCGTTTTACTTTACTTTGATTCTTTTTTTGTTTGAAAAATCAATCAAATAAATAGTCGCTGGATTCCTTGCCGCAGTAGAAGGGCTCGGATCAATTTCGAAAATCAGGCCCAGCCCGAATGAACTAGCTACAGTCGTATTTTTGGAACTATGTCGTTTGGACAATAAGACAATTCGAAATGCTACGCCTGCTAACTCCGAACAGTGTGAAATATCGTCAAGCAGCGAATGGTAATCCTTTGCTATAATGATTGACGTTAGTACTATTGGTGAACTTGTTGGGCTTGGGGATGAATCATCGGAGCTGCTACATTTTGAGCGAAAATAGCCTCGCTCTTATATATCTCAACTTAACCGCTTCAAACTAAACAGGTTCTTCCCATGTCAGTAGAAGTACATACCAGGAAGGCGACATACCACCGTACGTCATCCATCACGTCTCTAGCGGCAGCACTGAAACTCGCTCCAGCCCATGTTTCACCCTCAGTTTCTCCTATCGTCATTCCCGTTGTATCTTGCTAATGAGCAATGAAGAGACACGAGATAGAACACGGACTTGTTGTAAAAGCCGTCTGTCTTGTCATAGACGACAAGGTTACAACGAGGGCTAAATACTATAGAGACCCTGCAAGTCTCGCATATTAAGGTTGCAGGGAGCGACCCACAGGTTCTCGGACCGTTCACGGGAAAGGCGAGATCGTAATGGCCGGGGCCCTTGTAGGTATCTCCGGCGCTTGCTGTCGTGCCCGTTATACGCGGGTAGTAGCTCTATACGGGAGACACCGCGCAGTACAGCCGAAGTCAGTGTGGTGCAGAATATCACACCGCAACCTTCGGCATAGCCTCGCGCAACAGGGGTTAAGCGACCCAGGACTAGTGGATTGTTCGGTCGAACTTCCAGGCTTGACAGCTTCTACGACCACCGACGAACGTTGCCCGGCGGCCGGATAAACCACCCCGGAAGGTGACAATGCAGAAGTCGTAAGGTAGGTAGCCGGTAATAACACTGGTTTCTATAGGGTATAATACTACTTCCCAGACTACTACAAGGATAATTTCAACGGGGCCAAAAGAGAAGTTATAGACATCCCTCAGAGTATACTTGCCTTTTAAACAGGTGGTATTGGCAATTCTACCAATGAGAACAAGGACAGGCACGAACGCATACCTATCAAATAGTCACCCAGGGTATACACACCGCTCTCTAGTAGCTCAACTGCATGCAGGAGCAGGTTCGAAGTCAGACATCCAAGGTGAACGATATTTACGAGGCCTTCGCCTTTGACCCTAATCCAGAGACGTCTCCTCCCGATTACCCGTTACTGCCCTATGTTTCTTCTCCAGTGACCGGGAAATTCGTCTTCGGTTTCGTTACCCTCAATGTATGGTGGTCTCATGTACACGTCCTCCCAATCCGAACGTATTAGAGCATCGTATCTGTCGAGGCAGTAGCGTACTGGCATATACATCCAGCCCACATCCTCCTCCGCGTACTCAGTCTGGCCATCATGAAAATCAGGATGGATGGGTGCCTGTCTCTCAACCTCATCCAGCGGCCCCCAGTGACGTGCTACTAGCTTGACGATAGGGGAGTTCAAGCTGGGATAGTCGAGTGACTCCAGGCACAAGTCGTCGACAAGGAGACAGTATTCATATCTGGGGGAACTGGTTGCGCCTGACGACTCGAGGTCCTCGGCGCTAGCTGTTGAGCCCTCGGGCAGCCTTGATTGTATGTCTTGAGGGACCCATTGATGAAAATGATCCCGGACGGCATGCGTCGTTGCTCCACTGTATTCGTAAACTCGGTTAGTTCACCAGCTTCCTATATCAGCAGTTTTCATTTGTAACTATAGCGACATACTGATTACTCCAAACGGTCAGCAGACAATCACAACAGCATGGGGGTTTCTGAGTTCAGATCTTGAAAACACACCTAGAGTGACTCGTCGTCAACGGTACGCAGGTGATGATACGGAAGAAGGTCTTCCCTGTTTTCGTCTTTTAATCCTTCGGCCACAGTGTCGTTGAGAAGGTCAATCATACGCTGCCAGGCAGCCTCATTGCGCCCCGCGCAGCGGTAGACCTGCCAACGCCACGTAAGAAACGTCAAGTCGAAGCCAGGACATGACCACGCACAACGAACCCCCAAACCTTGTCTCGGAGCGCCGGCCGTATCATTTGAGCCTTGATGCGGTCGGACTCACGGTTTAGAGCCTGCGCAGAAGCGTCAGGTGCCGATGCAGCCATGTTAGCAGACACAGTCGCCCTCACGTCCCTAGGAGAGCGGCTAGTAGCGGAGAAATAGACGCGCGATGGCGTGGTCTGAGTTTTGTGAGGCAGATATGTCTTGCGGCCAGAAAGGCCACTAGACCGCTTAACAAAAGATGTCGCGCGGCATAACACAAATGGCGACTTTTGAAACGATGACAGCCTCAATATGACAGCGCGATTCATTTGGAGCGTATCGAGATGAATGTTTGGATTGCGCTTGAACGTAGAAGGGGATGGTGGGATGATGGGAGATTGAAACGGTACACAATGTAAACGGATATTATGTGGTCCGTGCATGGGCCCTCTTGGACGAGCCAACACGCCATGTCGAATGTTGCCGTTGCACGCAGCCGAGCCAAATTATATAAGTACGCATATAGGCTTCATAAGGCCTCATACGCGCTCATTTTCGGCTCTATTCTGATTGCCTACCCTCAACCTAACCCGTCCAAGACGGGCGAGTGGGACAGAAGCGGAAACTTCCAGCCCCTTTACTAGAGTCCATCAAGAATGCAACGAGACTACTGAGAATTAATAATTTGACGTTCTTGAGTTATATCCTGAGTCGTGTGATAGCGTCCAAGGATCCATGCATAGCTTGATATTCAAATAAATATTATATATTCATTACAAAGTAACTATCGTATGTTGTTCTGCCAAACACTATTCGTCAACCTTTAGTAGCATCCACCGGCCACCCTGAGATTTCATTTCCCCCCTCTCATAATGGCGACATGATTCGGTTTTTCTGCTTTGCTAGTTGTATCGTCTCATAAACTAGTTTAGAGACAGCCGGGTTGACGGTGGTGCCCCCGTTTGGAAACTTGTCAATAATGTAGCTAGATCGCGTGGTAAGCCAGCTGGCTGCACTCCTCACGGCATTGTCGTAGTAGTCCGTCTCCCATTCAGCCCAGGCGGCGACAATGCCCTTGAGCTGCGGTATGTACTCTTCGGCATACTTTAGCTCCTTGACCAGGAGCTTGCCTGACTCGGAGAAGCCGATCTGCAGAACGTCATCATTAAGGTAGTTGAAAACCCCAATGGCCTGGAGTCTTCGTATTAGTAGCTTCCACGAAAATTGAAAATGAAAGAGCGAGACAGAGAGAGAGAGAGAGACAACAAGCTGTGACAATATGCTGCTCACCTTTTGCATTGTACCAATAAGTTTCTCAGCCGATACAATATCTCCGGATTTACCGATGTTATTCACAAGAGTCTTCCAGCCACTGAGTCCGCCCAGTGGGTTGTTTCCTGCCAACAATGTTCGTTTAAGAAGATTCATGTCGCCCGGCAAGAAAGAAAGGCCGCCTCTGTAGGCATAAGAGCCAATGATTTCGTATATGCGATCGTTGGGAGTCAACGGTTCGACGAACTCCGTCGCATCTTTGACTATTGCTCCGATTCGCGGCAGGGAGACTGGATATTTTTGGTTCCAGCCATTGAGGATGTCGAGGGGATCAAACTTGGTCGTCATCGGCTCACCCGAGAATTTGTACCCGGTGATCATGCTCTCCACGAACTTAGTTATCATATTCACCTATTCTATGGTTAACTCATCATCCAACTGTGAAACCCAGACAGTCCACACATACCTCTCTTATATGTTCCAGCTGGAAACCCTTCGTTGGCAAGCTCACGCAGGGAATATATTTGATTCCAGTTGCGGCGCAGGTATCTTTGAGCATGCTGGACCCAATAGTTAGTACTGCCTCTCTTGCGCCTTGTACTCATATGGGAGGAGCGGATATAGAAATGTGAGAATATGCTGACTTAAATCCTCCTTGTAGTGTCAAGGTGCTTGCACCATCTCCGGTCAAACTCCCTAAGCCAGGCCAATAAGGACGGCTTGTGACTTTAAGTTCCTTCCCGGCGTAGATTACCGAACCGAGGAGCTTGTCTAATAGAAGTATCTTTTGCCGTGCCTGGCCAGGAAGAGCACGACTATGAAGCCCACTCTCCTGTGTTCCTGGGTCAACCGCATCGTAGCTCCAAAGTGTCCTTCCGTGTAGGCCAATATACGAGCGTTTCCTGAACGATGTTGAGTAGCCTTCGACATCGTTATAACCGGCCTCGTCCTCGCACGCAGAAGCGTATTCGTGGTCTTTACATATATCGTAGTCGCATGTAAGAGTCTGAACCACATCGTCATTCAGATCGCAGCACAGAGATTTCATGCGGCCCCCTACATAAAAGATCCGTTAGGACGAATTGCCAGGACTTGAATGGTGACTGGTAAATACTCACAAGAACACCCAGTATAGCTATCGCCATAAACACTCGAGTCCAGTGTAATTTCGTTTTTCGCGCAAGTATTGTCCGCGCAATCTCCTTTTCCGACCCAATGGCAATCCTTTAAAGGCGCTGGCTTGGACTTGGGACAGCAATACTCGTTCCCGTGCTTGAACACAGTTCCCCAGCCGTTGCGGTCCCACGAGTAGGCTATCCTTTGTTCATCATCGTCGCAGGTACTTCCTCTGCCAAGTTATCAGTCTAGGCTCATCGTTTCTCTGAGGAATTCATTATATTTGAAACCCCAATCTAGCCGTCTCATGGGCTACGAAGCCTTCAACTATATGTTGCACCGGCAACGAAGTCAAGTTATTTCACAAGTAGTGCTGGGTTGAGGGCACTTGAGACATCCTCATCGTTTCGACTGTGGAAAAGCGGAAGAGGGGAAAAATCCGACTTACACTGATTTGGTCCAGCTGCAGCCGTCCAGAATGTCGGAGAAGAGTCCCACTTGGCAACACAAGGCTTTTTTCCCTCTTGTGCAATGCTGGCCCTCGTGCCAACAATCAGATTTCTTTGACTCGTCTGACTCATGAGGGCAGCCACCGTAGTTTGCCTGGTCAACCATAACCTCGCCAGAGTGACAACGGCCATTGCAATCTCTACCTGCGTTAGTGCCACCGCTGCCTCCTCTCCAAAGGCATTCCGTAAGTCCGCTGGAAGATGGACAGCAAATAGGCTTATAATCGCCCTTCTGTCAAACAGAAATTATATTCAGTAATCGCCAAAATCGTGAAAGCACAGTTGTCATGGATTAAAAAAAAAGACTTACCCTGCCATCGCGATCATACCCAACCTGAATGTCGCCGGAATGACACCGTGTAACAGAGTCTGGTTGTTTGTAGCATCCTTGGCCGAGTAATGGACCGAGGTCCTCAATTGTGGCACTCTCGTCCTGTCTGGTTTTGATGCTGAGAGCTGAACCAACATCCTTTATATCCCTCCCAAGTAGTCCGGCATGCGCAGTATTATCATAGTCGTCTACCAAGAATATATCAGCTAACGTGGGGGATAGCATGAACGAGGGAGCTACCAACCTAGGTCCGACGCCCAAATCAGTGATCCAGAGAAACCAACTGAATCAGCCCAGTCCACCTTCTGTTTGAAAGTGTCCGCATCGTCGAATGAAATCCATTGGTCATTATCCCACGAAAAATACTTCACTGCAGCCTCCTTATCGTGGTTGACTTTCACTCCCGACTTCTTTTTAAGAATGTCTTGGATTTCATAATATGAAAGAACTGGAGAGAGGAATGTCAGAGTCTTTTACAGCCCAGCCATCGTTGGGTCACTCACATCCACTTGTTGCGGTACATGCACCGGGTTTAGCACCGCCGCTAAAGGGGCAACCTGGTTTGTTGCAGCTGGGGTCTTGAAGAGTAAAAGCCCGACCGTAAAAGCCGAAACCCAACGCTATTTTGTGTGTAGGGATTTTGACCCTCCAGAAAAGCTCTGCAGCGAGCTTGATTTCCGTCAAATTGGTGTGGGCGTGAACAAACGCGCCTCTTAGCTTCGTTAGTGATGGATGAGCATTTTGACGTGAGTGAGAGTGATCGCATTGCAGTAATCAAACTTGATATTTGATAGCTTACATTGGATTTGTGCTGTCCCACGTTCCGTGCAAGTCGTATGACATCTAGAAAGAGTCCATCAGTACAAGTTAACACAATCGAGAGGTAGTTATTACCAAGTTGACCCAATCAGCATATTTCATCAATCCAGGAAGGTCAAACCACTTTAAATACCAATACGAGGATGGCGCTGTGAAAGTAAGGCCTAGACGGCGTCCAGTCCGATCCATTTTCTCTCGTATCGCCTTCATCATCAAAACATAGTTGTCGATATCTTCTTTGTGGCCACCACGATCAGGCGCGCCGGGGTACTCCCTATAAGAAATTATGAGCATCCTAGGACAGTCACTCAACTGGTTGCCAAAACGCTCACCAGTCAATGTCGATGCCATCGAACCCGTAGTAGTTCAAAAACGAAACGACTTCGTTGGCGAATTTCTCGCGATTGGAAGAGGTGCGTGCGATATTGCCAAATATTGGCTGTGTGTAAGTGCCATTGTCGGAGAATGTCCAACCCCCAATACTAACAAATAACTGTAAATCTGGATTTATCGATTTCAATTCCGAGAAGTCGTCAAAGAGGCTAACTGGTATTTTCGCGTCCATTGTTGTAATGCGAAAGGTGTTGGGATCCAAGTACGCGAAGGCGTAATTCAAATGAGTCAGGGCATCGACTGCATCACCAATGCATTAATGAACTGCCGACTTGTAAATTAAAGTGTTAATACTAACGTGGCAAGTCTTTAGGCGATGCCTGGTGGCATTCAGATCTTTCGTTCCATGCTTCGTAGTAGCCAATCACTGACATTGGTTAGAACAATACTCCTCAAAGCTATATCAAGTTGAATTCGGCTTACCTTTTGAGAGCGCTTTCCCCTCGCTGGAACCTGATGGTGGCTTCGGGTGAACAACGCAATTCGACTGACAGGAGTCGTTGCAGTATTCTGGCTTGCCGCTTAGAACCGAATCGTTTCCCCATTTCTTTCAAAAACTTACCTTCAGTTGTACCGCAGAATCCGTGTTCAGAACAACTATCGAAAGTTATCAGACAAGATGATACAGACAGTCATCGGTTGGGAGACTTTGAGATTACCAGGTGTTCAACGGGCATGTTGCCTTTCCTGTCTTCGAATACTTTCCGCACTCGGAGACAGCATCACAGTTACTAGTGCACCCGTCGCCGCAATATGTTGGCCCGTAACCACACCACCCAGATTCTTATTCATTTGTTATTGAATATTCAAACATTCTGCGCGTGGGTGCATTACTTACCGCCACAGCAGGCGCCATTGCGACAGGGGTCTTTGACTCGGTCAGTTGAAACCCAACCACTCGTAGACAGATTACTAGACTCACTTCCAACACCGCACGTGAAATCATCGCGACGTGTCAATTCATGTGCTCCTGTTGCATTGGTAGTTTCCGATTCAGTAGAGCGTGACTCCGTCAAGGGGGACCTAAGACGATGGCGGCCATGGATGTGGTGGAAGTGTGATTTCCCCGAGGTCGTGGAGGACCAACATAACAATGCTAGAAGAAAATATAAAAGCTGCCTCATCTCGAATTTACTCCTGTGAATGGCGGGTAGGTGTCTCCCAGGATGTACGACGACCATGGACTTCAATCGGTGTTGAGGCCTGTACAGTAGACATATATAGAGCGAATGATAACCGAGAACCCCAAATGATATCTTATTCACTCTTACGTTATCAATAAGACTAGAATGTTACCCGCCTCTCGGAGGCGATGCCAATAATGGACGTGCAATTAACCCGTGCATGTGATGGCTTCTGGTTGTCATTCGTGTCTAGCATCATATATGGAACCATATATAATCGAGAGATGAACATGGCATCTTGCTCGGTCTCACGATATCGTGTAATGTAAGATTGCATACGTGAAAATATCGGACTTGGTCGACTAGCGAATCCAATCAACAACGCACTGAACCCCATATAAGCCATCCTCCGTTCCTAGTAGGCTTGGCATGTGGTGTTTATACCCACAAGGAAGTTGACGTAGCATTCGCCCTAACAACATGATCGTGGAATTATTGGTCAATAAAATAGGGCATGAAGAAAATAAGATAATAATTAAAAGGAGAGAGATTTAGCGCTCACCACAGAGGTGAAACACATGTAATTGTCTATGAAATCAGGGGATGAGAGATGTGTTGATACCACCATCACCCGATGGTATAAGCAGTCAGACTGCTCGGCCCGAGGATGAGCTGAAGGCGGCGTCGGTATTTCCCGGATTTTTCAATATTGCGCTCTCGTGACAATTTTATGACGAGAACGGGAGGGAGTAACGGGGTTGATATCTACTCGCGTTCACTCAGTTGTTTGTGTCATCTCTGTTTGGATGCTCATATATCATTCTACTCGCAAGGGGAGGGTCTGTATCACTTTGAAGTTTACGACGACAGAAGGCCAATCGACCTGAATAACCAGACGCACGATGAAGGCTTTTATTTGTCTGATGGCATTTTCTGCCTATGTTGCCGTCTACGGTCAACAATTTGACGGTTACACATTTCCTTATGAGATCTTGGGGTTGAGCGACAGTTGCCTTGCCGCTGTCAATGTCACTGTCTCTTCCTGTCCAGCCTGGCTAGCGCGCTATACTGGGATAGAGTACGTGCGCAGAATTTCCATCTGCGAAAACTAGGCTGATAAAATCCCAGTGGAGGAAGCGTGGACACCCTGCTCAGCGAGCAACTAGGCCAGCTGTGTGACAGTTCGTGTCAGAAAGATCTTTCGAGCCTTCGAACATCTATATCCGGCGCCTGTAAAGAGCCTACGGATGTTATGATGCCGAATGATATCGCTTATCCACGTAAGGTTTCAATCATGGTTTAGTTTGCATTCAATCAACTTGACTTACCGTGGGCGATAGCGACGTTTCTAGCTGACCGATTCCTGTACGCGGCTAGCCTTTCATGCTTAAAAGACAGGTCAGTCACCTCTTGCGATGACTGAAAAGTTGTGAGTTAACAAAAACCCCGCAGCTCGACAGCTCAATATTGCGATCTGAAGGTTGCTGGGTGGGCCGATCAAGAGAACTACACCGACACGCAGCTTTGCTCCTACTGCCAGCTCAAAGTACAGCAACTTCAGCTCGCCTCGCCATTTGGGTACAGGGAAGTATTCGCAGACTCGTTTGCCAATATCACGGCACACTGCAGCGCAACGGGGTACGGCTATGCAACACCCACTCAATATGCCCTCAACGCCACGACTTCGGCACCGGCAACTCCCACGTGCACGGGCTCACCTTACACGGTCCAAGATGGTGACACGTGCATCGGCGTATCAGGTAGCAATGGCATGTCCACGTACAATCTTATCACTAGTAACGCTCTGAGCGTTAGTTGCGCTGATTCCCTGGCTGCCGGCACTTCTTTGTGTCTTGAGAAGACGTGCAGCACGTACCAGCTCCAATATGGAGATACGTGCGACTCCCTTTCCGCAGAGTGGAACGTGACCTTTGCGCAGCTCCGAGCTTGGAATCCCATGATTAACGTCGGCTGTTCAAACCTGGCTTCTTGGAGAGGCTGGTACCTGTGCTCGAGGTACGAGTCATTCCCGTAATTGTTAGACTCGACGCTTACACTGTTAGCTCGCCGTCACCCACAGTTACGATCAACCCGGGAAATGCTGTCACCACTGTCGCACCAGTTCCAACTGATGCTCAACCACAGTCGAACACGAGATGTGGTACATGGTATTACGTAAGTCCTCTTCCGACTCCCGCCCATATTGTCGTCAGCTCAGTGTCAACGCAGGTGCTAGCAGACGAAACATGCCAGGCGATATCACTCAAATTCGGAATCTCGCTCAACGACTTCTATTTTCTTAACCCGCAAGTAGACACTGGCTGCAGTAATCTTTGGGCCAACACTTCATATTGCGTAGCAGCAGTCGGGAACGTGGCAACCTACTCAGGATATGTAGTGACGACATCTGCGACGACCTTCACCAAGCCTCCATCCTCCACCATCTTTGTGCCCAGTCCAGTGGCGACGCCTCCCCTGAACGCTCAGGCATCCGGCACTATTAGCGGCTGCTTCCTCTACGAAAACGCATTTAATGCCACCGTCGCTAACCAGTCCCTGGACGATGCTAACTCGTGCCAGAATTGGGCTCAGCTGGCCGAGGTCAGCGTTGACAACTTGAGGGAGTGGAATCCAAGCTTATCAGCCGGCGAATGCGTGCTGAAGACGGGGCTTAGCTACTGCGTTCGTGTGAATGAGACCATCCGTGAGCTTCATCCTGATTCAAGAAAAGAAGCCTTGGTGGCACATTATTGACTCCAGAAGTGCTAACGCTTATCTTCAGCGAGTGTCACGTATCCGCATGACTACTGCATCCGTCCAGATGCGACACGGATACCTGACGGTACAGCCCAACCTTCTGACTGCAAATGTTACACGCAATTTAGAGAAATCGATAAAAGTGAGTCTCGTTTTTTTTTCCTAACTCGATGCTTGTTAGACTATCGATTGCTTACGTCTCTTTCGTAACGCTTAGAAAATTTCAACTGTAGTATGGTGCCTGACCTCCTCGGCATGACTGTCAAGGACCTCGTGAGCCTAAACCCTTGGATCGGGTCAGACTGTGACGCCGGTATCTGGAGCCATCTCAACAGCGAAGGCTACGTACAACTGTGCGTCGAGTCAGGCAGCACAGGTCCAAGCACGACCCCTACGTCTCCAGGGTCTTCAACACCGACGAGCGGGACGCCAACGACACCTACCTACGCACCTCCTGCGGAGACACAGCCAGGTGCGCCTGTAGATTGCATGATATGGCACAAAGTCGTCGACGGTGACGGCTGCTGGAGTATCGCAGACCACTACGCAATCACAACGGACGAGTTCTACAAGCTCAATCCGGGAGTAGGAACCGACTGCGGTGCCCTCTGGCTCGGCTACGCTGTTTGCGTGGGTAAAGATCTGGAGGTTCAAACTGGTGTGTCTTCGAAATGCACGCGGCTGCACAAAGTCGTCTCCGGCGACGGCTGCTGGGCCATTTCGAACGAGTATGGCATCACGCTAGACGAGTTCTACAGACTGAATCCTGGTGTTGGGACAGACTGCAACGCCCTGTGGTTAGGATATGCAGTATGTGTATCGGAGCAGTGAAGGGCTGGCCCCTCTGGGGAAGGGGAAGGGCACGTATGTTTAATAAGCAAGAAAACTCACGGGCTTTTGTAATACTTTGCAAGAGACGTGTTTCCAATGGAACGCGGTATTGGTTATTTACTTTTGAATTATTAGTTATGAATATTTATAATATTTTATGTAAAAAGAAATATAGTTCTGCAAGTTGATGCGAAGGTCTATTGCGGTATCGAGGAGACCTCTGGAGATCCTCTACTTCCTTTGGCTTTATTTATAAGGCCTTCGCCCATCAGCTACCCGTGCTGTGCACCTCGGCCTGTGTACATGTAACAGCCTGCCCCCCCTCCGCGTCAGTTTGTGTCCATGTAACAAATAGTCCGCCTCCTTTCCCCCAACCCCTCGTCATTTGTCAGCCAATAAACACCAGAGCCTCAGATATTATTCCCGAAGTCTACCTAATAAACAACCTAAGTAAAACTAGTTCATTAACGGGCGTATTTAGGAACATACAGCGAACGACTTGATGCCTAGATCCTCAGCCAATTGACACCTCACGGTGTGTTGATCATCGGGTAAGCCGGCCCAGATATCTATCTATCAGCCAGAAGTGTACGAACAACACTTAGACACCCCTACGTACACCACCTCAAGACCGAAAACGCAAGCGCGCGCACTCACCGGGTCCTCGAAGTCCCAGGCCCATCTCCACCCAAAGACGAGAACAAATGCGTTGATTCACATGGGAAACATTTTAGCGCGACGACGGGTCCCGCGCCGTGCCTAGCCCTTTGCATCTTCAAGGTTCTTGGGGGGAGAAGGGAGAAGGAGAGAGGTTAACGCGTGGCCGTAGCGTCATCGCGAAACGAGGCTAGAGAACACCATCTAACTGTCCCACTGGTTCGATTCCGGCGTTTCCGCTCTCGAGGATGGGCGCTGGGAAAGTTGTGGTTGGTATACGCAATCCGCGTCTATGAATGACGTGTGCATCGGGTACTGACCGGGGGGGGGGGGTGGTTATCTTGTCCCAGGTCCAGATCTCATTTATAGGGCACTAATATCGAATCATTGGGTAGGGTAGTAGGAGTGAGATGCCATCTGTTTCTGGTTGACTGCTGATGGAACGCTCGGTAGTAGTGAACGAGTTCTAAGACGCGGCTGGAGTTCGTGAGACCCCTATCTTCTTAAATGGGTACGGTGTGCAATCATAGTAATTGAGTGATACAGAAGTCGAGCGAAGCTTAAATGACGGTCTCCAGTTATTGGACATCCATTCGATAATTTCAGACATCAACACCGTCCGTCACTAGCTCCCCGGCGACTAAAAGTCCCCTGTTTGAGATATACGCAAGCAGACACCATGCCTAAGTATAGCTCCGAATTAGTCCAGCAAACGCAATCCAGCACCGAGTTGAGAGCCGTGCCTCCGCCCGATTCACCTCAGCGAAGATCTTCGGGATCGGTCGAGACCACGTTCGAAACCTCTCCCGACGTTTCCCGCTCGGGAAACAAGCCCCTGCAACAAGACCATCTTGCCCGCCATTCTCCGCTGATCAGTGGAGGAATGGCATTGTCGTCTCTATGCTCCCACGGTGCCACGATAATAGTGACCGGTGACGCCAAGATTAACACCGGAAACCCCAGCATATACTATATGCACGTGAGGTCATCCTCGGTGATCTGTAAGGTAGCAAACGTTTTCTTTGTGTCATTAGGCAGGGCAGGAACAAACAGGTCAGGTTGAACAAGCCATTCTACCAGGTTCCAATGGGAGAGGGCAGAATGGGAGGGTGCATAGGTCGTGACACAGCGTCTCGAGTGTGAGGTCTAATGCTACCCAGTTAAGACCGTCGCATCGGCGTTGAAACGTCTCATATCGCGCACTCACGACCGCTGATATTGTCAGCGACGTCAAAAACCACCAGAAAAAAAAAAGCCGATCGCGAATTGTCGCCTCAGGGCTAGCCAGGGCCGTCATCGATCGATATAGAATGATAGTTCGAAAATTTCCCGGAGTCCGGACGAAATTGTTACGCTCTCGCTTTCTTTCCCGGCCGTGTGGAGGTCAGTGTGGATATTAGGACAATGCGACACCGGAGCCTGGCCTGTCCCGTGACGCCTGGTCCGGGGAGCGAGATAACCGTAAGCTCGAACGTTCAGCTTTGAGAATGGATATACTCTGCGATATGGCGCTGGGCTGTTGAGTCACAACTCACCGCCCGTATGCCATGTGTCCCAGGATGATGGGAAGGATTCGCCACACTCGGCTCGCCTCCCGAAAAACCGCCGAGCTAGAATGCGTTTTGTGAAGAGCCCGGCCGCCTCATGCTGCACATGGCACACCTCAACTGCGCCCACCGTACGATTGGCTCCTTGGAGGTCCAGGGCTAACTTCGGATACGGTGAAAGGCAGGGTATAAATCCGGTATACCGGTAATAACTTGTTGTGTACGATATTTTAATATAGAGCTGTACCCCCACGCCTAGTTAATGCCTTGGGGTTTAGTTCGTGCGTAGCCTAGATTTGACGTCCCTTGGGAGCGGAGCTTCATTATCGGGTCCGACTCTCCACCATCGTGCCCTCGAACTCGGACGAGCATCTGGCTGATCTTAGTGTGAGCCTAGACTTCCATGTAGGTAGCCCGATCTATAGATAGATAAGCATGCCGACTATGGGCTCAGGCCACCTACCTATATGGCAAACCGGTAAAGCGCTTTCTGCCCGATAAGCATGTCTATCCCTGGCCTCGAGGGGCCGGGGTACCTGCAGCAACTCAGAAGTCGGGGGTTGACGGACGGCTCGCCAGCATCATCTTGCATGCCGTTATATTGCATACATAAGGCGGTGCCGATATTCATACACCATCGTCCAGCGGCAGTGGGCAGAGGCGGGGAAGGACCTAGTGGTAGCCATCTCCCGCTGTTGTAGCCCTAGAAGGATTCGATCCTAGTAACGCGAAGTCTCCATTCTCGTGCTCGGGTTCGCTCAGGACCGCTCTAGGGTTAAGCGATAAGTCTAAAGGTCGAAAGCGCCCATTCCTCCTCGCCTTGGAGCTCTAACGAGTGGGTCCGTCTCACCCCAAGCTTCGATAACCCGAGGTTGGCGGAAAGTGAGGATTAGTAAACTTCCCTGGCCCAGATTGAAGAATGTCATATCGTGATGAGGCGGGATGGCGCAATATGCTTCCATTACCACTCTGTCTGTGTTACCTACCGTGCTACTGGGCGTTCGCCTCAAGAATTGTTTGCGATGTTGCGCCCACGGGATCAAGAATTCCCCGGATCAGACCCTGACGATCGTATCCGTTTCTATGATGCCACCCCGAGGTTGCTGCACATGTGCAGTTCGTAGGAAAGGTGACTCCGTGTTGGCTGTACACCATCATGAGAGGGTATTCGAGATCTACCAAGTAGAAGGGTTGCAATTGGAGACATGCCATTTATCCATGTCATCATGGCAATTCCCCTAGTGAGGGGCAAGTAACAGCCGACTGTTCTCTTCGTCATGAACATGCGATCGGGATCGTGTCATTTGGTAGGAAACACTATACCTGCTTACTCACCCAGGCACAAACATCTGGCTAGAGGGGTACCGATGCAGACGACCGCTATACCACATGAATCATTATGCCCAAAGTCCGGGCCAGAGCCCCGATAAGAATAAAGTAAAATAGATGGGAAACACGACCAGGCACTATTAGGAGCAAACAGTGGCCGCGATGGTTGGTACCAATATGAATCCTCTTCTCGTACGTATAGTTAGAAGCAATCATCGGGAGAAATCCCACCAATCTGATGGCGCGGCGCCCGACTCACCCGCAACGATGTTAGCATCAGCCTTGGTCTAGGCTAAAATGACCGATGGCGTCGGTGCATCTGGCGCGATTGTGTGTGACGAACTTTAACTTGAAGTCGACGATGCACGGTGACCATAGCAGCCTTTGTCGGTCTGTCTCGGGCGGACAGCGGATTGTTCGAGGAGACGTCGTGTCACGTAAGCTTTTCTCATCGCATCCTGTTGCTACACCATGAGGGAAACCCGCTCGACGTCGTGCTCCGCGTTGGCTTTCGCATCTTTGGACAGGGGGGCTCGAGAGTGCGTGGGATGACGGGACCCTGGATCGAAAAAGGCATGCCGAGCGACCAGCCGGGTACTAAACCCGACCAGGTGCTGAAATTGGACAAACATGGGGTTCTCGGCAGGTTAAGCGGCGGACATGGTCGTGTCGTGCACGCCGATTCAGCAGGTATCATGCATTATCAGCAACCTCATCCCACGATAGGTGCCACCATCCCTCCCTCCTCCATCCCGCCATCCGTCCATCCATCCATGCAGTGCCGCCGTGCATTCAACCATAGAGGCAGCAGCTGTCGCGGCCTGCTTTATCACGGCCGAATGCCCCCCAAGCGATTTGTCCATAAACAACTATAGGCGGCCCGATGCAGATGGAGACGGAAGAGGCAACGATTCACGGGCCAAGGTAGGAGCTGATGAACGCCGCAAATAGTCCAGGCGATCGGGGAGGGGTGCCGTATCAACAGCCTCGGCACTCCGGATGGCAGAACGGGCTGCGAGCAGAACGAGCTGGAGCCTGGGAAGCACCGCTCTGACCTGGCTACTTGGGTTAGCCTACAATAGCATGTTGACCTGCGTGGTGGGTGGCAGGCACCTGGCTGGCTGGGTCGCAAATGAGGCTTAGAGGTGACACGGCAGCATTGCGTGACGAGCTCCAGCAATTGGCCGGATCTGGTTGTAAATGAGTTTTACTTGCTACTTCCCTTCTCGTCAGGAAGCCGTGTGATGGCAATGCTGAGCCGTGCCTGACTGGAGGTTAATTGGTCGTCTGCAGGCCCAGCCCATTCCGTCTTTTCGCACATTTCGATTCCGTGTCGCGCCATCGAGTTCTGACGATACCTACTAGTTACCTGTTATCCTGAAATCCCCAGTTTTGTTATCTAGGATGTCTGGGCTGGGATGTGTGGGCTGGGACGGAAGAGGCGGGCGACGCAGCGTGAGGGGGTTGTGATGGAAGCACCAATCACGTCCGTCATCTGCTACGGGTTGGCGAGCAAGTTGGCGCCCGTTACTGTCTGTTACCGTCTCCTTCCAGTCTAGGTGCCACCGCACCGTACCAGCAGCCAGGAAGGTGTCTGCCAGGCGCCAGTGTGGGCCCAGATCCATTGCAGGCTGGGTGGCCCTCAGGGTAGTGATGCAACCGAGCCACATTGGACATTGGCCGGTGTGAGTAGCATGGGGACTTTAGTCAAAACGTGCTCAAACTGGTGGATGAGGTGATGAGGCAATGAGAGTCAAATACGTACCTCACAAATAGTCTAGGCTCTGTCTTTGCCCGGCAATTAGGTAATTGCTAAGACTGGCTTGATTATTCCTTGCAGCTGGCAGGTCCTGCAGGGCTCGGGCGTCGTGGGTTCGAGGGCCTTGAGGGCATAGAAGAGGGCTTAGGTAGGTAGGCACTTAAAGTACCTAGCAGATAGCACATACATAGTAGGTACTTAAGATACCTAAGTACAGGTGTGGTTGGCAGTGTCGCAGGTACCTACTTAAGTAAATGCCCCAGACTGCGCGTTCAGGGCCAAGCCAAAGTCCTCGGCCAATCCGCTGCCAGGACTGCATCCGTGTTTGGAAGGAATGGCTAAAATAAGACTCTTCCCCGTATTACGTTCACAACACTTAGTTTAGGTACCTCGCCTTGCTCACCATCATGTACTTGGGATACCTCACAATTTTTCTTCGCAAAAACCACCGCCCACAAGTCTATTATTTTCGGCCCGTTTCTCCTTTCCCAGGCTGACGCTACTAATAGCGGGACACACGCATACCAAGTGTCTGATCTGATATGGGCACCTAGATCCAGGTAAGCATTACGGTTAAGAAACGGAAGATGCATGCATGAAGTGAGGTACTTCGTTTCACACGCTTCGAGCCAAATCACGACTGGAAACATTCCATAATGGCTTCGAAACCTCACCGAACACGTTGGCCGGCATATCATCCGTGTTAATCTCATGTAATAGGTATCCACAAAGGTACCGGATGCATGTTGATCTTGCCGCGACCACACCTACCTATCCCCAGTGTAATGGAGCTCTGGGCACCTCCCGGTGGATGCCGGCGGAGAGGAGAGGAGAGGATGCGAGCCTCACGCCGTGACATGTGGCACTGATGAGCATTCTTGTAGGCATGCCTGAGGTATAACAACGGCAAATAATGTGGATATGGACGCGTTGACGAAGCGAATGGAATATAAGAGCTGGATCAGGGCACTGCCTCAGGAATAGAGGAACCGCACCACTCACAGCCGTGGCGGTTGGCTTTGAGGTATTGCCCGGATACCACCATCCCATATGTTGCACGCAGCCTTGCATAGCCCTCCAAACATATCAAAAGAATGCCTGCTGCGCTGGTGGTACGCTGAATGACAGCTAGGAGCCGGATATAAGCATCAGGTGCGATTTGTGCCACTACCTACTCTATACCTTGGGTACTACACTAATACGTCACTCCGTGAAGTGCAGTCAGTAGGTTAGGTAGTTCCGTGTCTATCTAAGTGGCTGCCTACCTTGATTGATTGAATGGAATTAAACGATGAAATTATAGTTGCGTGATCTGACTCCACAAAATACTCAGCGTGATATGTCAACTTTTTTTTTCTCCTGGTCTTGTTTGTTCGCCTCTCTTGGTTTCAATATTCTAGACCACGGCCCCATTGACCCCCAAGTAATCTGTCAAACTATCAACCCGCACTAGCCCCAGACAGACCGTAACGGGTTGCGCCGGCAGCCAACGAGCATCTCTAAAAGAACCCGTGCGCAAGGCTTTTTTTCATTTCAACTAACGAGTTCCATTAATGCGGCCCACCGCCGTCTGAGGTCACAAAGTGTCATTTACGTGAACAAGTACCTACGTGTAAAAGAAAAATTTTTTCCCTACCTTTTTCTTACTCATCAAAAGCCGGCAAAAGTCCTGCTGTCTCAACCCTTGTAAAAGAGTTGGGCTCTCCATAAGCGGCCTTTGCTGCATGGTATAGGCGTGTCCGAGTTCATCTTGCCAGCTCCGTTTTCGGCCTCTTTTTTTTATAGCACAAGCACCTTGTCGGACAGCTAATAGCAGGTAGCGGATAAACGCCCCCCTCCTTTTTTCAACTTTTTTTCTTCCTCTCTCCGAAAGAGAGGAGTCATCGATAGGTAGTTTAGCTCCTAGATAGGCTCACGATAGACTCCATAATACCCTTGCGCTATCGCTACTACCACCTTACTTAGTGGTACCTGAAAAGGTACGCATGTGAGTACATACGGAGTATGGTCGCTTGTTGGCGGCCCCTCTCTCTACCTACTAAGGACGTGCTAATGGGCACCCAGCCATGGGGCATGTACCTCGACGTATGTAGGCCTACTAGTACTCCCGTACATACTATAGACGCAGATACATACCGCGACACGTAATAGGCCTGGTACTTGTATACACAGGAGTACCGGTATACATAACACACCCACGATACCCATACATCGGTACCCACCCGAGCTGCATGAATTCGCTGCAACCTGCACTACTACCGTTACCTACCTATGCTCGCTATCTGAGGTTCCAAGCCCCCCCCGAAACCACCAATCCATCAGGTCTGCTACCTGACACCAAGGTGGGCAACAAGGTACCTACCATCCTCTTTTGTGTGTAGGGGTCCAGATAGGCAGTCGACCAGTTAATTGTTGATATATTATTGTTTCCTACCCGCTCGGCTTCGTTTCCTCCCTCTCGCTCTCTCGCTCTTCACCAAACCCGCCCAGCCCGCCCACTCATTCGTTCCCCGGCCTCGCTCCGTACTGCCCGGAACACAATTGTTAGCTCTGGCAGACTTACATTGCGCAGTACTAGTCATCGACGCCCAGTACAGTGTGTTGCCAGTGCTGTCAAGGTCGTCCCGTTAAGCCGCTCCGCCTCGTCCGAGCAGCCGGCCTTGGTTTCCGCACTCATCGCCCCCAGCTTTCTCTTCCTAGACAAACCCCAGGCCCAAGCCCCGACTAACACGCACCGGCTCCGGACTACCGCCATTTAACCACGACGAATACGGCCTGCGTATTCTGTTGTTGATTTCGAGTTTTACCGCCAATCTGTTTGATTTAGGAGCGCCCACGTGCCCCTTTGGTCCCGACCTTTGGAACCGCCTGGCGGGGCCCCGTCTCACCGTCAATATCGTCATATCACGGAATTACGTGGTGCTTGACAGTCATCACGGCACACCGCACCCCGGTACCTCCTCTTTGTATATTACTTGTGTGCGAGAACATTATTCCTCATTTGCTTAACCTTGCCATTCTCCGTCTCTTCCTCCAAGTCCAATCCGGATCCCACTGGTGGACATCCATACCATACCTAGACGAAATACCTTAATATCCCCCTAAAGCTCCTGACGTATAAGTCATCGGTGCTTGCAAGAATCATTTACAGGCCAATTGACCTCTGGAAATCGAGGCAACGGTTCAGAAATAGACCACTCCTTCGTCATATCTCCCGCGCTCTCGGGACACTGCCGAACTCAAAGTAGGCATACAAAAAAGCAGCGTGGTTTTGGAAGTGTTATCCATATCAATCTTGCCGGTGCCCAGTCGATCGTGACTCACATAGGGCCCGGCCTGCCTTTCTCCAATTGTATCTTCAGAATCATCACGGAGATCAGTCACTTATAGCCTCAATGCATCACCACCGCAGGAAGTCGGGCCATGCCTCGGCTAACTCATCCATGACGGATGTCCGCAAGGCCGGTGGCGCTGTAGATACCTCCCGGTCACGACGGCCGCAGACCTTGGCGAGAAAGTCGACTCCTCAGACACTACAGAAGCTAGGCAAGAACCCCAGAGATCGCGAGAGAGAGTGGGAAGAGGAGCAATGGTCAGCAGATGAGCGAGAGACTTTCCCGCAGTTCTGGTACGTTGGCGCCTTTCTCGTTTCCTCGCTTCCGCTTGCTCCCATGCCGTTTTGTGCTTCCCGAACCTGGTATGAATTATTGCTTCTCTCGGCGCCACATTGTGGGCGTGAATGCGCTTACACATGGATAATGTGCTCAACTTGGAAAAACCCCATGCATACTAAAACGCCATCGTGTGTAAGCTGCGTCATCACATGATGTGGGATGGGCAGGGCGGTTGCACGTTCTCACGGGTTGCCTCATTCGATGAGCTTGTTGTTACGTTCCTGCATTAACACGCGCCCAAATTCAATAGCCGTACTTTCTTACTGACTAGATCCGAACAGCATGACCTGCGAGAAACAATTCATCGCGCAAGATGAGCGGTTCCTATATTGCTCTGAGGCGTAAGCCCCTTTCCCTCGCCCACCAATGAAATAGTGCAACTTACTGACTTGCATGTCAGCTGCCGAAAGCACGACCAAACTGCAACGACGTTGTCTCACCCCTCGGTTACAACGTATGGGGGTTATAACACTAGCAGCTTGTCATACTACAACTCCGACAAGCCAGAGCCCCGAGACATCGTCCCCCGGGCCTCGCCATCTCGCCCCACCTCGAATTACTTCTCACCTCCCACTACGCCCACAACCTCCCAATATACGAGCGCTGTCTCAGCGTTGAGATCGTTGAACCGACGTCCGCCAAGCCCGCCATCCCCCGTATCCATGAACGCCAGCATCTGGCCGTTCGCCCGCAGCGCCGCCACTAGTCCCAGCTCGTCGTATACGCAATCCCATAATGTCTATCCCTCGACGTACGACGGTGGTTACGCCGGAGCTACGTACAGCCATACTGGCAGCAGCATGACGATCTCAGATCGGCCACTGCCTATGAGGAACCCGCCAACCTACGCGCGGCCCAAGAGCATTGAGCTCGTCACCCCCATGATCAGCCGCTATTAGACTGGTGTGTGTCTCTTGGTGCAAGACGCGAGGCAAAGCTGTCCCTGGACAAACAGCTACTGTGTCAGGTTCACCAAATAGTCCGGCGCTGGTCGGACTGGGCGCTGCTGGACCCAGGCTCGGGTTCGGTACCATGCCTTCCCAGTCTAGCTTAGGCGGGGGGGAGCTGGGTCTCGAAGATAAGGATTCGAGCACCACAATTGACAGATCCTTTATTTGCATTAGCCCTATGCGGGGGTGGTGGTGGTCGCTACGATGTCCTGAAATGGACTATCGAAGGCTAACTACCTATCCCACGCTCTCTCTCGATCATGGCAGATGTGGGCTGGTTCGAGCAGATCAGCTGGCATGGCCAGTGCAAACTAGCTTCAGCGCCAATAAATTGGAGCAAAACTGCCTGCTTCTGCATGACGGCTGATGTGATCTTCGCTCTCCTAGATAGCGCATCATCATCGGTAGTCTGTCGCTCCTACTGCTGCTCTATTTGTCTAGACCATGGCAACACAAGCTGAAGTCATCCGTGTGCCACGTCCGTCACCACGCCTATGCCATTCCGCATACCTAGGTCGGGGGTCTTTTTTTCTCATATCTTGTTTTTGCTGGCCATTTTCCCTTTCCTTGCAGCGGAGATACCTAACTAGTAACGTCATGTCTTGGACTTTCCTTTTTTTTTCATGTTCACCACGACAAAAAAAATTTACCAAATGCATATAGAAAGCGTCAGAAACCAAACAATGAATAACTACGGGGATGGCGCAAAAACGGAGTCGGGGGTCCGGGGAGTTGCATCGTGGCACGGAGGATGGCGGCCCGTCCTTCTCCTGGGGAAAGGACACTATCATATCATCGATCAACCGGGCGGTCTATATTGATTTATTGGCTTATTTTATATTCCATGTTTATATTTTACATGATGAAAAGCATTTACGGAAATATGGGGGGGCGGCTACGAATGCTTTTACACCACTACACTATTATCTAGCTTTTGCTTTCACCTACACAAGGTAGCAGGAATCAACTGATATAATGTATCTCAATTATATGACCTAGTAGATGCAATGGTATCTTAATTGTTCGGGGGGATTAAACCTACCTACAGTACGTGAATTAGGGGCGTGGTCTTGCACTCTGCCCGTAACACCATCGCAGACCATTGATGCCCAGGCTTTCCTTCACCATGCATAACGGTGCTGGGATTTGGGCGGCATGTCCCCCCCCCCCCCTTCTCCCGCTGTGCCTCAAAGCGGGATTCCGAGGGAAAGAGTAGAGAGATCTTCGGTACTTACACTACACCGAAGGCGTGAGCGTGCGCCACGCTGCTGCTTGCTGCTGCCACTCTACGCTACTTAACCCAGGGTAGGTTTAGCTAACCCTCGGGTTAATAGGGGATCCACGCAGGCATATTTTTTTTTCGCGCTTTTTCCTCCCGATCGAACCGACCGGTGAGGCGGGCGGGCGGGGGGGGGGACGCAAACAGGATGGGATAGCGCAGAGTCAGATATCTGGGGTCGAGAAGTAGGTATTCCTCCGCCCAACTACCTCCTTACCTCCTTATCTACATATACCCACGTCCACTAAACCTAACCTACTAGTTAGGTAGCCTCTCATGCGTACGTCAGGTACGTATGTACATACTACATGTTAAGCATATAGTTGGTAAATTCGACGTGGCTCTCCTGTTCCCTCTGCCGGCCCGGGTAGGTACGTAGGTATACACCCCCTTCTGAGCAAGGCTCCAGGTAGGAATAGCTTCGAAATCCTGCCCTTCCCTTGTCCATTCCCCTTGCTTGGCACATGCTCCCCCCGCCGCACCCCTTATCTTACCCGCCTAGCAGCAGGGCAGGCACTTCAAGGTTTCTCGGGGAGGGGTGCTGTCATCTTTACGTCAGTTGACGCAAGGTACGAATGGACGGACGGACGGAGGCGCTGGCCGGCCAAGGTCGTGGCCCGTGGGTGGAATGGGAATGGATGGAACTAACCCTGCGAGCCCTCGTGTACGTAGTGAGGGAGGGTATGGAGGCCCATGTCACGGATCTCGGATCAGATTCGCTAGGTAGCCAGTTGAGATGAGTAATATTGTGACTGACTGCCCTTGTAAAAAGACTTTTTTTTTTTTTTTTTTTTTTTTTTTAATTTCGTTGGTTCCTATCGTGTTCGATCCATCCGGCATTTGATAGGTGTCTACTGTTGCTTTGGCGCTTCGGACTGACTGTCCAGGACATACAGGATGGTTCGGCCGTCTCGCCGAACCGTCGGATCCGAAGGACTGCGCTATCTACGTAGGATACAGATCGGCGAGTCGTCTTGCTTTTAGGTAGGGACTCGGCCTTGCATGCACGCTTCGTAGGGTACCTAATCAATAGTGGGGGTGCTGGCCGCTTCAAAGACGCATCTTCTTGTCTTTGTTTTATGGTGGAATCTCTGTGGAATATGCATGGAAGGACACTGACTGGCATGGGACCCATCGAGATTATTGGAATTGTTGGAGATGATGCATTGTTATCTGGGCTATCAGTACGAGAATTGTATCTTGGCTGCGTTACCATGAACTTCGCGATATTGGTCACCAATAGAGACACCTCACCTCCAACACACCGGTCATGGTGTGTGAGGTACGGACGGATTAGTATACTGCATTCATATGTAGTAACAGGTGTCTCTGTCTCTGCAGATAAGCGCTTATTGCTCGCATCCATTCGAGCCGGTAGGCACAACACCTCATCCGGTTGGGTCATTCAAATACAGATACAGACATCCCATATTGCACTCATCGCTTAGACGGTGGAAACGACAATACCAACCATGTGGATCTACTTAGATTGAACACTGCCTGGTAGTTTTAGATGGCTTTTTTCTTAGTAGTTCGTTTCATCGGATTGGATTGGATTGGATTTTCAAATCTTTAGAGAAATTTAAATTCATATTATTATACCTTCTCAAGATGCGAGTTGTCTCTGCCCATAACGTTACCTAAAGTGCCCGGGCTGGGGATGACCCATAAAAATTATATGACGTGCATGCAAGTACGGTACCCGTACCATTCACTAGGTACTAGGTACGGAGTAACCTATTGGCTTGTGCCCTTTACCAGAAGATCCCGACCAACGCGCCGTGGACAAACAGAAAAAAAAAGTTGCAACGCGGTGACCACATCTCAACATGAACGATTAATGATGCACGACTACGGTATACGGGCGCCTGCATATGCTTTTGATTCGATTTCGCCTTTGCATTGCACGATACGCTACTTTGTTTGATATTCTTAAGCCTGCAGGGCTGCCACGCTCGACTGTGCACCATGCCATCCCGCGATGACGACGACGGAGAGAGAATGCAAGTTGATGACGAGGAGAACGACCCGCTATCATCGGAATCCAGCGACAGCGAAAATGGGCTATCAGGCGACGAGGAGCCTTCCTCCAAAGTCGAGTGGCTGGCGACCGGCCGCGAAAAGCGATCCACCGCTGGCAATCGCATGAAGTCGATGCTCGCTGCCGAGGAGCCCGACGACGAACTTGAACTCCTATTTGCCGAGGATGGGGAGGATGAGGGCTTTACAGAAGTCGAAGACGATGGCTCCGATGCCCAGATGTCGTCCTCCGAGGATGAGGATGGCCAGGGAAATGCTGACGAGCTGGAAGGGGAGAAAGAGTTAGAGAAGCAAGCACACGAGAGCAGGCAGGCCGCGCGTAAGCGCAAGGCACAAGAAGCAATACCGGTCAAATTTCGAAAGAAGGTCAGGATCGACACCTCCCAGACACCGAGCGCAAGCGCCACGCCCGCGCCCAAACCACGGCCGAGAAAGAAATCGGAGCGCATCAGCTGGCTTCCCTCACCTGCCGACATGCCTACGAGGGCCTCGAAACGTGAAACTACCATGGCTGGCAAGGAACAGCTCCACAAACAGATGGCTGAGAGGGAAGTCAAGCGACTGAAGCAGATCGAGGCTATGGAGCGGAAGGCGAGGAGATTGGAGGCTCTCAAGAAACCGCCTATGACACAAGCAGAACGCCTTGCTGAGGCCGCACTGGTCGAGAAAAGAAATGCAAAGAGCCTGAATCGCTGGGAAGTGGCCGAGAAGCAGCGGGAAGAAGAGCGAAAAGCCAAGCTGGCCGCCTTGAACAACCGAACGCTAGAAGGTCCCGTCGTTACGTTCTGGAGTGGCGTTGGAGAATGGATAGACGGAAAACTGAAGCATGTGGGCAAGATCGTCACCATTGAAGAAAAACCAGCCAAGAAAAAACGGCATTCGGCTGTGGGAACCCAGGCAACAGCGGAGAGCACCGGCGAAACCCATGAAGACAAGGCTGTTGTGACCAACAGCGACCCTCCCCCCGGCAAGACGGCCGCCGTCGGTACTGATGCTCCGCTCCCACAGAATGCTAATGCCAAACCCGAGCAGGGCAAGGAGCCCGTGGTATCGAACGTTGTAGGTCCAGCTGATACCGGTGGTGTTTCGGCCGCGTCCTCTGCGAGCGTTGGCGCAGTGGCCGAACCACCACATAATAACAATACTGGTGTGATGACTTTAGCTGCGCCTCCTATTTCTTCCACTGTCTCTACAACACAAGAGGCAGAGGTCTCAAAAGATTTGAGCCCCCGGGACCAAGGTTCAACCCACTTAGAAAATGTTTCTACACCAAACATTCCACCACAGACAAATATCAGACCGCCGGATCTCAGAGCTCCTGACCTTCAGCCACCCAGCACGAGCTTGTACACCACAAGCATGTTCGCGCCACCCACACAGTCGTCATTGATGATGCCGGAGCTGAAACCGCCTTCGAATAGTTTCTTAGCACCTCCGGTAGGTGTGTCTCAAAATGGCCTATCCATGCCTATGATCGGCTATCATCCTCTCAGCTCGACGAGCTCTTCTAATGTCCTTGCGGCTCCTAATCCCGCACAGAGACAGTCACCGCTGTCAATGCCCCAAACTAACATCCACCCTCCCCCGCCGGCACCAACTCCAACGAGGCCTCCACAAGTTATATCGACACCAAAACCTAGTGCACCCCTTGCCCCAATGAGTGCTCTAGCCCTTCCCTCTCCCCGGCCACATTCGA
Organism: Xylaria palmicola; assembly: GCA_022385595.1. Taxonomy (NCBI): domain Eukaryota; kingdom Fungi; phylum Ascomycota; class Sordariomycetes; order Xylariales; family Xylariaceae; genus Xylaria; species Xylaria palmicola. Next base: position 113,973 of record MU281342.1, read on the forward strand.
AGATATCCTTAGCCGCTCCGAAATCCACCAAGGCTAATAGCCACAAGCACCAACCCAAAGAGCTTGCACCTCCGCCTCCGCCCTCGCCCCCTGCCAATGGTAAAGCTACACGCAACTGCATTATACTACAGAACTTCAACGAGAACGCAATCAAGGACAAGACAGTGCAGACTCGCATTCTTTTTGCCCGGGAGATGAACAAGCTGCCAAGTAAGATAGCCCGACTGTTCCCCTTACAAATCAGCGTGCTATATACTAACTGCAACGCAGAGCAAGGGCCAGCTGTTCGTTGCGTAATCACGAACCATCCGGCAAGGCACCGGGACCCCAAGACGGGGTTGCCGTATTATAATTCGTATGCCTTTAAACAGATACGAAAGCTCTACAGCGGTGAATATAAATGGAGTAGTTTGGTAGGGGCGTGGATCGGTAGCGAAACTTCCGCTGCCACAGGAGTGCCTGCGAGATTTTTGGACCCAGATGCCCCTGGACCTCCTAAAGAACAGCATACGCCCGATGTGCCCACGGAGCCTGTTCGAACAAACGAGGATTCAAATAAAGATGGAGAGAGCTGGGAAGCTGATACAAAACCTCCGCAAATCTCAGCACCGTCTGCTGGGCAACCGAGTCACACAAGTGCTCCGGGTACAGCGAGTAAAGTGGGCAACAATACCCAATCCACAACCGATAGGCCGAGCGTAGGACCTACGATAACCGAAGCTTCTTCCACGATAAAAGGACCGAGCGGCAACAACGAGCCGGATGTTCCAACAACGGGAGCTACATTCGAACTGAAGACGGAGGTTGTTACTGCCCCCTTGGATACGCCGATAACTTACAACACCCACTCTTACAACACCAACTCTAGCGTTGTAAATAACATGAGCGATCCTCGGCCAACAGAAGCGGTGAACATATCTACGGGCCCACCGGGGCCTCCGCCAGCGACAACAGATGTCCCACTCACAACATCATCTTTGCCCGCGCCAGAATCAGCACCAGCAGCAGCAGCACCGCCCATAGTGGTAGAGAAAGGGTCGGCGAATCAATGAGGATAAGGTCAAAGCTCCCTAGAGCCGGGTACAGGGTATCATTGTATGATGTCTTCACGTAGAAACTAGATGTACCAGAATTACCAAAATATGAAACAGGGAAAAAGGGCAACCCGAACGCCTATGCCTGTATGATGCTTCCTCATTTACCAGATTTTTTTTTTACTCCCCTCCAGTGTGCGCCCCCCCAGAACCACCGAGTCGCGATAGCTCATTCCCAAATGTGAAGGCGTCTAACTAGTGCTTCCTCCTCTTCTTGGACTTGTCGCCGTACTTGGGGAAGACGATCTTGCTCGTCTTCTTCCGCTTCTCGACGCGGCCCTTCTTGGTGCTCGACTTGCTCGATGTGGCAGGGGTCTTAGTGGCGTCTACATCCATGGATGCTACGAGTGCAAAAATAGATTAGCGTCCCTCCGTGCTTTTGTCCTAATTTTCCATAAGACACAGAACAAAGGCAGACTTACCCTCGTCCGCGGCAGCCGCGGCGTCCTGCTTCTCCGCATTGCCGTCCTCGGCAGCAGCAGCGTCGGCGTCCGTCTCGACAATGTTCATGGTCTCGTCATCGGCGCGCTCGGGCTTGGGCGCGGTGGCCAACTCGAGCAGTTTCGCGGAGAGGCGCGCGTTGCGCTCTACCTCGACGGGCCCGAAGATGTTGGCCTTGAGGCGTTGGTTGTTCGCCTTGCGCGAGCTGGCGCGGGAGCTTTTGGCCATTGTAGTCTCGGGTTTGGGTTTGAGGACTTGATCTGGTGTTGGCGTCGTACGGGGGGAGGAGCAGCAGCAAGATGTATGCGTGTCGTGTCGTGTCGTCGAACGTGGATTGTTCCCCTTCGGATGTTCAACAACGGCGGTCGGTATTATGGGATTTGATGGCCTTGAAAAGATGGAAAGTTTTAGCGGGGCTCGCCGAAGATCAATAGCGGGCGCAGGGGCAGAACCACAGGGGTCTAGCCCACCGTATACAGCGCTCAGCGGGGATAAAGTGCAGCGGGGACCCCGAATCGGCAGGCGGTGAACTTTCCCAACCACAGCGCATCAAGCGACGAGGACGACGGCGGCAGCAACTGCAACGGCGACGGCAAGAGAGGCCGATGGGCAGCCTGGTGGATTTAATTCGCCCTCTTTCTCGGCCGCCTTCTTTTTTCTCTCACCGAGAGCATACCACCACGCGGCCCGTATAATAAAGCTTTGTTGGATAAACTACCTAGCTAATTGATTATCTTCCCATCTCGCCGCGATCCCAGGCAGCAGACACTGCCTTAAGTAGTGACCTTTTTTTATCCCTCCAGCAACAGCCTCGTCTCTTTGCACCAACTAGGCTTACGACGAACCTCTGTTTCTACTCCTTTATTCCAGGCACCATCGTATACGACGTTCGAAGCCTTTGAACCCCCCTTGCTTTCTGATCCCCAATCGATCCGCCGCCGCCGCCGACGACGACGACGACGACGATCTCGGCCCCACGTGCGCATCGTAGACCGTGGAGTAGGCAAGGGCAAGGGCAGGGCAAGAGAACACGATACTGGTACGCCATCGGCCGCACGCGTAAGCTATCTAGATACAGCCAGTGCGGGTGTTTAAGCCGCTGGTTATTCGGGGCAGGAGTGCCCGCATCCCGACGCCCCGACGACGCGGCGTAGGCCTGAGCCGCTGGTCTCCCCCATGAGGCCAAGACAGGCAGCATAGCACCTGCCTCGTCCCCCTCGCGCCGGTCATGGCTTCCTCGAATCCAGAGATCCGCCAGCTGGAGCGCACCCTCTCGACTCTGCTTAACAAGCAACTGCAGCAGATTTGCTCTGCCCATCAACTGAGGACCAGCGGGGTCAAGGCCGAGCTGCAGGGCCGCATCAAGAACTGTGAGTCCCGTGCAACCGCACCGACCTCTCCCTTTATCTACCACCACCAGGCTCCCGTCCCCGAGCCCCAGGCAGTCGAACCGCCCACTCCGTTAGGTGTCAGGCACCTACCTTCGTCTTCCTGTGGCCCGCCGCACCCCTTCTCAACTCCCTCTTCATTGCCCGCTTCTACAGCAACATGCTGTCTCTGTTCCGTGCAGCGCACTGTTTTCTAATCACGCCTCTTCTTACCAGTTCTCATCGAGAATTACATCGCAAACCCCGCCGCATTTCGTGGCATGCAAGCTACTATACACGGTATAGTTCGCGGCACACCTCCGCAACCAACTATGGCTGCGTCTTCATCAACTGGTGGCAATAATGCCTACAGCAGCCATGCCCCCGCAGCTGCGCCGTATCAATTCAACGGCGCGCCTTCACCGCTGAGCCCCTATGGTAGCTATGGCCCGGTGAGCGGCAGCACTCTGAATTACTACAAAAACGCCCACCAGGCCTTGCGAGATCTGAAATTTAAACCCTCGCCCTTTTATTCCATCGTCACGAGAATCGGCGATATCCGGACCTGCGAGCGTAAGACACCATCGTGACGCGGTTTCTTGGCTGGGTATCGCTAATATAGCTTGTAGCTATGAATCAAAACCGGAACACCATACAGTTATCTCTGCGGGTCAGCGACCACCCAAACCTGGCTATCCTCGGAAATGACAAATCAAATCGCGTGATGCTATTTTGCGCAGCCGACAACAACAGTCTTCAGGATATCGCCTTCCCGCATCAAAGTGAGATAAAAGTAAACGGAGGCGACATCAAGGCAAACCTGCGCGGGCTTAAAGGCAAGCCCGGCACGACACGTCCGGTCGACATAACCGATTTACTCCGACTCAAGCCCATAAACTACAATAATAATGTCGAGTTCACATATGCGCTGACACAGAAGGTGAAGAAGCACAGCCCATCTCCCCCAGCTACAGTGAGCAAAATGGCAATGGTGGTCCTGCGGCGAATATCTTTGCATTGCCTCTCACTAACATTAGTGAAACAGAAATTCTATATAGCGGCATACTTCTGTAAGACGGCCTCGGTCAATGAGCTCGTCGCCAAGATCAGGGCCAAGAAGATTGCAAAAACTACAGTTATCCAAGAGAGTACGTTGTCCCGCCTCCCATTCCTGCCTTGAAAGGTGTCACTGACCTTGAGCAGTGACCAGAAAAGCAAATGACCCCGACGTCGTTGCAACATCAACAGTACTCTCATTAAAATGTCCGCTGAGCTACACGCGACTAAGAACACCTGTTCGGTCCGTACTGTGTAACCATATCCAGTGTTTCGACGGGACTTCGTACCTGCAACTGCAAGAACAAGGTCCTCAGTGGATATGTCCTATATGCAACCAGTCCGCTCCGTTTGAGAATTTAGCCGTGGATGAGTATGCAAGAGATATACTTGAGAAGACGGGCGATTCTGTCGAGCAGGTGACCATTGAGCCTGACGGACATTGGACAACCCAATCAAATGAATCTGCCCCTAGGCAATCGAGGGTTTCCAATGCTAATACCAGCATCGATGTCGACGACGATATATCTGTCCTCAGCTTTGACAATCTATATGGCAATGGCGCATCACACGCCTTTAGTACGCCCACTCGTACATTCATGGGCACACCTTCATCCAGCTCAAGGGAGCCCTCTAATGCGCCAAGATCGGGCGGTAAAAAACGACCGGCTGCCGAGGTTATCGATCTGACTCTTAGTAGCGACGAAGACAATGCGCCAATCGCCAGGCCGATCAAGAAACAGAACTTTGGGTCTTTCCTACCTCAGCGTCCCCAGTATTAGTGTGGCCGGTTAGAAGGCTGTGTTAAGCTAATGCACCTCCCTAACAAGGGCACGACTCGATGAGTGTTGTCTTGACTGTGACCGTAGCCGGGCACGAAAGTGAGGAGCGTGTGAGATGTAGAAAGTGACAGATGTAACATGAGATGCTGAACAAGGTATTCCCCCGTCTGCCTTGTTTTCAATTTCTTCACGATGTCGGCGTTAAGGGTAGAGTCCGGTGAGACAGGGGGACAGGGGGACAGGCATCTCTGCAGACGAAAGCAGCTGCATTGGCGGCATGGAACACTGAAGGCCCTAGGCGTTTCTGGCATACTCTTTCACCTGGAATGGGCGCGAATCCGGTTGGGGTTGGTGCCCTGTATGGTATATGTGGTACTTTTACATTTCAAGTTCAACGGAGGTTTCGCTGCCCTTTGATGCAGAGCATTAGGTAACTCTTTCGTGAAATGTGATGTGGGACAGATAACCTCGAGGAGCATGGAATTTCATGCAAGTTGATGACGGTAGTAGATGGAATGAATGAATGGGGATTCTCTAGTCTTATATACGTGTATGTCTGGTTGTTGTTCATTAAACAAGCTTGAAAGTTGAAATGACTAAGTTACATGGATAGAGATGAAATGTAAGGAGTTGGTGAGCTCTTGCCTTACACACTTAATAGTTACATCCTCCATTTTTGAAGGATTTCCCAGGGTCCTCAGCCTAGATAAGAAATGATATTCTGAGATGAGAATCAGTTGGTTTCTTTCTTTGGGTGTGAGGAAAAGTTCAAGGACAATCGGTAGTTACCTTGTACCTCTAACCAACGTTGAGTACGGTAGTACCTACAGTAGGAAGGTACGTACCTCACTTAACTAACCCCCATGTACCCCAGAGCTTCAGCCCTGCAACCCACCTCCGACTTCACCTTGAACCAGAGCTACTTTTTAAAGACGACAACTACCTACTCGTACCTCTAGATAAATCCCCCATTAAAGCTCCCAGGGGCCCAGATATCGCCAGTTTCGAAAGCACATTATCCAATAAGCCGATAACCAATCTCCAGGAAACCAACCCGAGAGCAACGCGAAAAGCGCCTGCCTCATTGCCATTCATAATCCAACCAGCGCCTTCCGCATCCCATCCATAACGAGCATCGAGTATTCGCGAGAAAACCACACCCGAACAGTCGCGCGTCTCGATTCCGCGCGGAATCTGATACGGCGGGCTAGATACGAGAGGATTGCAACCGGCCAATTACAGGCATCAAATTACTCGAGACGGGAACAAGTTGAGCGATCGGGAAGAGTGGAAGAGGGGGACGCAAGAACTCCGAGGCGGAGTGTCGTGGGCAAACACACGCATACACACACGCCATCGCGAGTCCGGCGCTGAAGAAAAAAGAAACAAATACGTCGCATTTACTACACATTCAAGAGCCCCAGAAAGAAAGATGTCGTCCTTCGATCAGCCGCTACCGCCGTACAACGCGTCGGACCCGACGGCGACGTTCGTGGGGACCTCGTGCCTCGACTTCCTCCTCATCGAGCTGGTGCCCATGGCCTTCCGGATAACGAACGAGCTGGAGGAGGCGGGCGACGGCGACGGCGGTGGCAGCGGGGGAAATCATAACAACAATAATAGTAGTAGTAACGAGGAATCGGGATCCGTGAGCACGTCGGCGGGCACGACGGGCACAGCCCCCAGCGCCGCAGCGGCAGGGGCGGCGGCGGCGGGGAGGAAGGGCAAGCTCGACGAGGACGAGGAGCGCGAGGCCGTCTTCTTCCGCCTCGAGGGCCTGGGGTACCGTGTCGGGCTGGGGCTCGTAGAACGGTATGGCGTGTTCTTTTTATTCCTTATTCTTCCTCTTGGTCAACTTAATCCCTCCGAAATCTCTCTCTCTCTCTCTCACACACACACACACACATGGAAACGACGCGCATTAAGACCGGACTAGACTGACTGACCGAACCGCAGCTTCTCCCGCGACCGGCCGCGCTTCACGGACACGCTCGACGCCATCAAGTTCGTGTGCAAGGACCTCTGGATGCTCGTCTTCAAGAAGCAGGTCGACAACCTCAAGACGAACCACCGCGGCGTCTACGTGCTCACGGACCACGCGTTCCGGCCCCTGGCGCGCATGAGCACCGACGCCGGGGGGCAGGCCGTCGTCCGGGCTCAGCCTGTATGTTATTCTCATTTTCAGTATATCTACGTCCCCCCCCCCCCCCCCCCAATTTTCCGCGCTCTTTTTTTCGCTCGACCCGGTGACTCTTCCCATGCGTCCAAGCTTAGCAAGATCCAGCACCTTGCATATAAAATCTAACGACGAGCCACTGACAAGTTTTTACACAAGTTCCTATGGTTCCCCTGCGGGATCCTCCGCGGTGCCCTGGCGGCCATGGGCATCAGCGCCACGGTACAGGCCGAGACGAGCGAGCTGCCGGGCGCCGTCTTCCAGATCAAGACCACGCAGGCAGCTCCCAAGTAAAGTAAGTAGCCAGGGCAGCGATGGAGAGCCAAAAGAAGAAGAAAGAAGAAGAAAAGAGGAAATGGTTCGTTGGTGGTTTTATGCCTCACGTGAATCTTGAGCTCAGCTCTCGACTAGATAAAAATATGTGGACGAAAACTCCCCCATGTTGGGCGGGTACTTTTGGGGCCAGAAGATACGAGAAAAGGAAAACCTCGTGCTCAGCTCTTACGGCCCGGGCGGGAGACATTTCGAAGCATGGGTGAAAGTGACGCCCAGTCGAGAGGGGACAGGACACACGCCATGCGAAGCCAAGCGAAGCCAAAACATAATTCCCGTCCACGGCCCTAACGCCGCGATTCTGACCGCGGCAACGAGAGATGAGACACACGAACCGCCCACTCCCGGCCACGATCGCCTCAGGCTGTTCATGCGAAGATGCACGGAACGACCTATACGGCGTCAGAGGCCACATGTCACTTTACTCACTTTACTCACTTACTCACTTACTTACTTGCGTAAGCGTAAAGCCTAATAATACAATAAGAACAACGAATTGAACGTAAAAAAACTATATAAGATACCTGGATAAATGAGGTTTGCCTTCTCCCGCTTCCTTTGCTCTGTTCCGGTTCGGTTTCCAGTTCCCGGTCCCCGGTTCCCGTGACACGCGCGCCGCCTCAGCTCACCTGACCTCACCTAACCTCATACTACCCACTAACTCACGTTAGGTAAGTTATAAGTAGGTACTTAAGATAAGAGTCATTTTATGTGTGGTACATGCATCATTCCGAGAAAAGAAAGAGAGAAAAAAAAAGAGAGAAAAAAGAAAAAATGGCGCATCTTATTTATAAAGGTCCCTTGCTTACTCGCCCCTCTTCGTCCTAGGCACATACTTACATACATACATACATACATAACATGCGCCTTTTTTTTTTTAAACGTATGTACGCATATGTATCTATCTCCCTCACATACATGCCGCCATCGGCATCTGCACCTGACCTATCTGTCTGCACATCCCTTGCGTCTACTATCTCCCTCCCCCCCTGTCCTGATTCGTTCGTCGTACAAGTAAACCGATTTAAACCCAACCCAACCCAACCCATGGAAAGGGAATCCCCGTACCCTTCCCGTCCAATCATCGCATCCAGATTATTCAAATTCGTAAGAGGGGGTTAGGTAGGTAGGGGAAAAAAAGGTGGGGGCGTCATCTTTTCTTTTTTTGTCTTGATTCGAAAAAGCCGGGGGACGGAGACGGAGACGTGATAGCTAGCGGAATAGCGTGTAACAGGAAGGGAGGCACAGATTGGCTATCGTCCCGGACATTCGGAATAGGTAGACGGGCAGGGGTGTGGAGGAGCGGTCACTTGGAGGACGGGGTGGCTTCAACCTCTTCTTCACAACCTATAAGTGGAAACACAAACAATCAGTCAGTCAAGCCCGATCTCTCAATTGTGCGTTGTAATCTACAATCGTGCGATCGTTATTGTCTTTTGCCTGCATCCTTTTTTTTATGCCTCTCTTCGCGACTTTTTGCTTGTGTCTTTTCGCTCTCTACGAAGCCACGCCATAAAGGACACCATAGTCGAAATCGCAGCCGACTCGCGGTGTATGTAGAACAGAACCCCCCTCTAAATACGGGCAAAGGCAAACAAAACAGATGTGCATCAACAAGAGGCTTGGGCTTGCTTGTATCATAGACCACGCAGCAGCACGATCATCCAATTCATATCTCATAGCATCGAGGGAGGGGTGATTTACTTCTGAGGAGGGTTGTGGGCAAAGGTGATGCCCTTCTCGATGTTGCCCTTAAGGTCCTTGATGCAGGCATCCACCAGAGTCTTCTCCTTCTCGGTGATGCCGGCGAGAGGGTTGGTGGCCTTCTCAGCACCGTTGGGCTAGAGAGTATCGTATATCAGCAATGCAATTCATCTTCATCATCGTATAGGGGGTACGGAAAGGACGTCAGTGACTTACACCAAGTTCAACGGGGACGGAGAAGAAGTCAAGGCCGGTGGCCTTCTGAATCTCCTCGCCGCCGGGAACACCAGGCAGGTAGACAAAGCTGGGCTCAACCAGGCCCTTCTCGCCCTTGAGGGCCTTCAAGACCTTCTCGGCGAATCTATGCGAAGTCAGCAGCTACAACATTGCAGGTACAATCAGGTATCATACCGGAAGCCGGCGAAAGCCATAGACAGAGTGGCAGAGCCGGCACCATCCTTGGCCTTAACGACCTCGTCGCCGCCAAACTGGACTCGGTTAACGAGAGCAGCATACTTGTCATCCGGGATGGAGACGCTAGGGTTGGCCTTGCTGAAGAGGGGGACGATGGTCGGTCCAGAGTGACCGCCGATGACGGGGATGGTCAGCTCGGAGCCGGTCTTCTTGCCGACGATCTCGGCGACGAAGGTCTCGGCACGAACGATGTCGAGAGTTGTGACACCGAAGAGCCTCTGGGGGTTGAAGACGCCCTTGGCTTTGAGAACCTCGGCGGCAATGGGCACGGTGGAGTTGACAGGGTTCGAGATGACGAGGATGAAGGCCTTGGGGGCGACCTCAGCAGCAATCTCGATCAATCCCTTGACAATACCGGCGTTGATGTTAAACAGGTCGTCACGGGTCATGCCAGGCTTCCCTGCGACTGTATGAGCGATATTTCACGAGCCGAGCCGAAATCAGTCAAAACATACTAGGAATGCCGGCGGGGATGACAATGATGTCGGCATCCTTCATGGCGGCCTTGCCGCCATCGTCCTTGGGCAGGTAGCCGGTCACCTTCTGTGGGGCGGATCAGCAATTGTTGTTAACAAACCGGCTCACGGGCCATCGTATATCTGCTTACCGCGGTGGAGGAGATGTGAGCGAGATCAGTGGCAACGCCGGGGGTGTTGACGACATCGTAGAGAGCGAGCTCGTCCACGTAGGGGCTCAGCTTGAGGAGGAGAGAGAGCGGCTAAACGAGCGATGTCACATGTTGTTAGCTCGGTTCACATGTTTTGTGGGTTTGTCGATGCTTGTCTGTCTGTCTGTTTGCTCTCTTGGAGTGGGAGATGGTGGAATTGGAATTGGGCACGAACCTGGCCAATACCGCCAGAGGCGCCCGCAACAACTGTATCCCAAGGCCACGTTAGTCGGACTCGCCATTTCCCATGCCGGCAGCTGGATCCCGCGAGCTCTCTTACCGGCTTTAACCATCTTGATTGTTTTGTTGGGGTGGGGTAAAGTGAGCTTGGGATATACTATGGCGGGGTCAACACAATCAGCCAAACCAGCTAGCCAGTCAAGAACAGGGGAGAGGAAGAATGTCGACGGTGTTATATGGAGAGTGAAGACGATGTCGAGGCCGATGTCGAGGCCAACGCCGAGGGGAACAACGGGTGCCAAGCAGTGTTCACGAACCTTTTCTCGGTGTCTGGCGTAGGGTCGTAGGGTCTGGACGGGTCAGAGGAGGGCCTTGGGTGGAAATGGTGGGTAATGTAGAAAGCAAGGAGCAGCAGGATTGAGCTTTAGGTTATCCGTAGTGCCCAGTGGGTAGGTGGTGGGGAGGCGGTGCGCGTGGTGCGCGAATATCGCGGGGTTATTAGAAATCGCTGCCCCTCTGCTCACCCCACCATTTGGAAGTCCGGTCCAGGGCAGCTCCGGCTTGTGTACGTACCTAGTAGCTTAGTACCTAGGTACTGGTAGGTACTTGCGTACAGGTATCCGAAATGGGAGGGGATCTTCACGTGACCCTTACCCAGGCCCGGCAGCTCTTGTGCCGAGTTCCTAACATTGCATACAAACCAGGGTTCATACTCACGTATTGTAAACCATTCTAATCCAAAGTGTTATACTTTATTCCTCAACCACCACCTAATAAGCTTATTAAACTTGAATACAGGAACGTAGGTATTCCAAGTTCCAAGTCCTAAAGTGTAGCTACCTGTTACTTGTGATTGCGCAGCTTGAAATTACACCTATATACATTATTTATATCATGGGACCTAGAACTACGCCAGCCGACAAGGAAAAAGTTGTGCAAATGGACTCAATCTTTCGTGACATCCAGACCATCTATGATGCCGGTACCCCTATTTTCACAAAAGATAATATACGTCAAGCCGGCGAAGAGCTGCGCCGTTTTCAGGATGGTGAGCGCAACGACGGCGGAAACATCACGATGAGGGGGGTTAATGGGGTCGATTATGAAGTATTTGTCCATCCCCCACACCGCGGACCTCCGAGAGAGAATGAGGTTCTCGGCGGCTCAACCTGGTAAGATAACGCCGTTCAAAAGATATGCTATATATTTCCTGATATGTCGAGATAAGGGTTATTCACTACCACGCCCTCGAATACCTTACCAGCTTTAAGTTACCGGATATAGCTCTATTCGATCTCCAGTCGGCCTATCTTCTCATGAAGATTGGAGCTATCATCAGGGCGCGGAACGCAAATGTTAAAGACAGTCCTTTACGTCCCGCCCCGCCGGGAGAGGACCTAACCACGTATCGGGCCATCGAGCGACAGTGGAAAACGAGCGAGCACTACGCGCAACTTCAGGACGTGCTAGCTAACGTCGAGATACCCATTCCCTTAACCAAGGTTATCGCTCTTGCATCGGGCAGGCTATTCTACCAGTTGCAAGTAAATAAGCGCCGGGTTCTTCACCACTCGCTCGTCTCCGACCTTCATTCAACGCTAGTTCGACGCGGCCTTTTTCTTCCCGCGGCATCATCCACCAAGCCGTATATCCAGGATCCGGCCTATGCGCAACGAGACAGAGATGTTTTGCGCTCGGCCGAATTCACCATCCTAGACGATCCGCAGGCATGGCTAGCGCTGGACGAGTCTAGCGTGCTTGTGTGCATCAACGCTGACTTTCCAGTCGCCGAAATCGTGGCCGATATATGCCGTCCGGCTTTAATGATCTGGGACAAGAGGCAAGGTCCTCATCCTCATTCGACTGTAACGTAAGCCTAAATGTGCACTTATAAATTTAGACATTATATCCCCCGGGCCCACGCCATGATATCTCGATTCAAAATCTAACGTTGCTACCATTTATATGTAGTCCAAGAGTAAAGGCGATGATTGAAAATGAGTATATCGAAACCAAGTTTCCCGATCATGAGTATTTTGGAAATCTGGTCGTACTTGTCAGGAAGGCTAGCTCTGTGATATAACGCCTCATTTAATACCAGGGGTTACAGAGGTTAGCAAGTTCAAAGCGGTTGGGCAGTGGGCATTGGGATTCGAGAGCATAAAGGCCGAAGCTAGACAGCTATACTAAAAGCGGCATGGCTCAGATGAAATTCCCATTCCGATTCAGGACGGTAACTACCTAAAACCTATCTCAGAGGTAGCGAGAGGTTCCTACCACGTCCTCCCTAAAACGGGCACTGAAACCCCTCACCGTCGCTCGGACGTGACCAGACGATTTTCTCAGATATCCTGCAGTCCGACCCGCTTCTATGTCAGCTAAGGTTTCGTATTGTTTCATGCTTGTGCTGGAGGCAAGTAAATAGGTTGGGTCTTCACCTATCTGCAACCGGGTGGGCTGCTCGTTTCCGAGTCGTCACGTCTCCCCTTTACCTAGGTAAGCACGTAGCGGTTGCTATCAGAAGCTACCTAGGTTCCTGGGCACCCAGATAGAGTAGCCGGTAGCCTGTCCCGATAGGACATGCCCTAAACCCGAGTCGGAACTGTACGCAGGTACAGCCGGCACACTCCGTGCACTACGCACCATGCACGCGAGGTATGACGGGGTGGTGGGCCGTTCCAGCGCCCTACGACTCCAATCGATTGCCGTAGCGGCAGTTGGGCCCATCACGCCGTCTCCATACCTGACGATATTATTCAGGGGATCGTGTCGGCATCTAGCCGGCCATTATGGAGAAGGCTGCCCAGTTCCGGGTGTCACCGGCCTCGACCTCCCGACTAGTCTACTTATTGTCCCGAGGCTCGCCTGTGACCATCGGGCCGCCTCGGTTTACTCGACCCTGCTTCGCCGGCAATCTAACCCTCTCCAAGACTCCAAACAAGCCTGAGCCTGTGATAAGCCGTGACATAGTGGCAGGCCGCCATCGAGTCATCGGGCGCTATTCGGCAGTAAAAGCCATTCATCCATCCCGCCGACCCGACATGGCTGTTCCCACACCTCGTGTCGTCAAGTACTATTGGACCGACAGGTTCTAGTGGCCTCATTCATCGTCTTAAAGTGCGCCCCTGCAGACAGCGGAGGACTTGCAGACGTGGACAGGGAATAAGCGAACTTGGAGTTGAGAAAAAGCCCATGGTATCTAGTCTTTTGAATTTCTTCGTGGTTTTGACCACCAGTTGGCACCGGAGCAAACGTGATGCCTATCCGCCGGTTGACCTAGCCTAGCCTAGCCTTACAATCCATGCTTTGCCGTGCCCTGTACACCGGTGTCCCTTTCTTTTTCTCTCTCCATCAATACACCGACTCGTTTCCTCTACTCGGAAGCCTTCTTGGCCTTGGAGCCACGGGGCTTGGACTCGGGGGTGGGCTTGGGCTCCTTGTACGATGAGCGGACGGCAGAGGCACGGGCGACGGCGGCCTGGCGAAGGTCGGCGCGGTAACCGTTCTTGGCGGCCTGGTTGGCAACAGCGACGTAGGTCCTATGTAGCGAAACGATCAACATGTCTCACTCTCTCCATGGAAGGACTTCTCTTCCAGCGCATGTGGAAGACAGCCGAGGGGTACTGACTTGCGTGCCGGCTTGCCACCGTTGTAGGTGGTCTCGGTGATAGCCTTGGCGGGCTGCTGGGCGGCCGAGGTCTTCTTGCTCAGAACCTTAACGCCGTTCTTCTCGGCGGCAACGACACCAATGGCCTATACAGTTTCTTTAGTGTGAGCTTCGACTTCATTCATCGCATCGTCACTCGTCGGTCGTGTTATTTCGCACCTTGTCGTTCACGAAGCCGGCCCACTAGTAGTTTCTTGATTAGCCACCACCGTGCATGCGAGGCGTTCCCGGCATTTTTACCTTGCGGCTATGCTTGTTTGTCAGGTTCAGGGTGTCCCGGGAGAACTGAACACCACCGGAAGCCTTGCGCTTGACGAGGAAGGAGTTGTTGCTGCCTGTGGAAATTCCGTAGGTATTAGAGATTTTGCTATCCCCCAAGTCCAAATCCACGCGGGCGAGGAACGCGGCCAAGACTCACGAACAATCTCCCAGACCAAGTCGGCGGACACCTGAGAAGAAGCCATTGTGATATATGTAGGGTATTTGGGCTTTACGGGGGGTATGTCGGCGGTGTTGAGCTGTTCTTCGTGTTGCTGTTGCTTCTGATTTCGTCTTGCTACCCAGACCAAAGATGGTGCGAATGTCGCTTAATTCGCCTGTTTCGTATTAGTGTACCTCTTAATTGCATGACCGTGGCGGCGCGATAAGAGTTGTCTGCACGAGCCACAACCGCTGTTTAGTGGGGGTGGCTAGAGTGACCTCCATATTATGACCTCGTGTTAACACCTGCACAGGCTGCACCCCTTGATTACTTAAGTAGCAAATATGGCAAGCCGGAAAACTATCTGTCTATAGTAGTTCTTAATAAGGAGTAAACAATGCCTAGGTGTCTTGAGAGTTAGATACCTAGCGATACCTAGCCAAGGATCGAGGCCACCTGACCATTTTGCCATTTTATCCATTGTAGTAATTGTATACATAGTGTTCGGGGTTCAAATACTGGATGAAAATATATTTCTTGCTATTTTCTTTGTGTCTTGCAATACATCAGGCTTTTAATCAGACCATCAAAAGTCGACCATCGAAAGCTATATATAGCCTACCTAGGTAGTTCACAAATATACTTCCTCAGTCATCTTCTATACCTAAAGTGCGTCAAGCCTCACCAAAAGCAGCTGAGGCGCTAAACCTAATCCATCGCACGCCTTAAAGGTGGGGGCCTCAGGCTGAATTGCGCTGGTTACGTTGTCCGTCGTCCGTCAAGCGTACGTTGACCCGTTTCATTATCTCTCAATCATCCAAATCCCATGCCGTCTCAGGCTTCAAACCAACATTCGCAGATGGCCTGAATAACCACAGCGCCTCGCTCTCATCACTCACTTCGAATTTCCTGCCGCTTTATTTTATTCTCTTTTTAATTCCGTCTCTACAGCCCATTTCCTTCCGCTCTAACAATCTGACCGTGCCGATTCGCGACCGAGTTCTGTTTCATCCATCTTTTCCGCGCCTACCTTCCACTACCGTCACATTCGACACCTTTTAATTTCCCCTCCGTGACTCATCTGTCTTTACGCACCTCATCGACCTATACTACAACCGGTCCTCCCAGAAGCAAGCGAAAACGTACAAGCGAGAGAAAGAGAGAGAGAGAAAGAAAAAAGTACAGAAAGAAATAAGAAAGGGAGCGACAGACAACCATGTATTACCTCCTCTACGGCGTGACCTTCACCGTCCTCGTGACCGGCACGATCCTCTACCTGACGCGGGGCGCCTGGCTGCACCTCCTCCCGGGCCCCGCGCGCGACATGTACGCGCGGCTCCCGGGCGGCGGCGGCGGCTTCGCCGAGGACGTGGAGGCGGGCCTCTCGAGCAGCACCTTCGACCTCGGCGCCAACCTCGACGCGGGCGACGCGCGCGCGGGCCTCGACGACGCCGCCCGGGCCGAGATCCTCCGCATCATGAAGCGGCGGCGCCTGCGCTTCGACGAGGCTCGGCGCGTCTACATGGAGCAGCGCTTCAAGGCCAACGGCATCGGCGCCGACGGGCGGCCCCGGGATCCCAAGTTTGTCAGCTTCTCGTGATCCACAAACTCCCCCCGGCGTGGGACGAGACAGGACAAGACAGAATAGCACGGTGGAGAACTGGGCCAGTAAAACTCTGGCTGCGCTGTGCTGTGGACACAACAAGGAAATTGACAGGATTACTACCCGTTGATGAAAGTATCAAGGGGCGGAAAGATCAGCTTTCGCGGATCATCGCATTTCACCCACGCGAGGACATTCGCGCTTTTTCTTTATTTACTATTTGGGCTACGGCGTTGGGGTTTCAGCGTATTGGTCACTGGCTTCAGTCTCTACATAGCGATGGCGAAGAAGGGTTGCGCGGCGAACAGAACACAACGAGGTTCGTTCCGGGGACTCCGTCGCGATGTTTCATGGCCATGGCACTTGATTATTTTTCGTATTCGGGGAGAATCGGAACTCGGCACGGAGAGCGCCTCCGCACGCCGCATACCTGACCTTAGGTCAAGTTAGTGTCACGGGGGTCATACGAGAGAACAAATGGCCTCGTATAGCACAAGGCGAAAAAGGTCTCTCTTTCTCTCTCTCTATGCGTGTGCTGGCTGGGCGTCTGTATCTATCTAATACGGCAGATACCCTTATTCCGATTTTGTCTACTTTTGTCGGTCGAGATGAAAGGGTAGTTGAGCCGCTTCAGAGAGTTGATTTACGTCATAATGTCTTCGGCAGAGCCGGCCTTCGACCCCGTTCGCGCCTTTGCAAATGGAGGAAACATCTGATGGCTGGCTACCTGTCCATGTTCGGTAATTAAGCAATCCACTAATTGAGACAGACCATCTTCACTATTTGTCTACTCTTCACGGTTTTAGGTCATGAATGAACTCAATTCGTTAAAAATAAATGATGATTCAAATCACGCTGTTCCCGCGGCAGCATGTAACAGATACCCCGTAGTTAGATACATCATCCATCCCTGTCAAGCCGCTCCGGCTAGTGCGTTGTAAGAGTCATAAAAAAAAAAAGCTCGAGACCTCTCTCAAGATTTTTTCTCTCTTATTTCTTTATTCTCCTTCGCCGCCTTTTTGAAAGAACTATGTACAAATTCCCGCTCCCTCGTGGGGACCGTTTTTTCATTACTGACAACCGAGTCTTTCTGGTCCCGGGCCATTCTGTTGTGTTGTGTTTGAGTAAAAAAAAAATTAGTATATCGTCTTCGAAGCTCATCTCACCCTGCCCTGCTGGTGGTCCGACTTGTCCAATCGGGGTTTATTTTGTCGTGTCGTGTCGCTTAAAAATCCCTGAGCCAATGAGGCCATTCATTCCTGCCTATTTGACTTCAGAGTAACAGGGCGAGTCATGTGGTACTATGCCACACACAAGTCCCCCCTCTTTTCTTACTTGCTCTTCTTGGACTCCCCGGCGTCGTAGACGCGGTCGTCGATGCCCTCGACCTCCTTGGCCATGCGCTCCATGCCCTGGACCTGCTGGCGCCACTGGGCGTCGCTCATCTTCTTCTCCTTGTCAAAGAGGTCGGCGTCGGGCTGGCGGTAGGAGCCGCCGATGCGGTCCCAGAGGGTGGTGTACTGGCCGTAGTTGTAGTTGAAGTAGAGGTGGTGCATGGTGTGGCAGGCGGCGCCGTTGATGACGGGGCTGTCGGCGACGTACTCGCCGTCGTGGATCATGATGGTCCAGAAGTTGACGAAGACGAAGAGGGCGACCGAGGCGTACTTGTTGAGCGGGAAGAGCAGCGGGTACAGGTGGTAGGGGAAGGACTGCGAGAAGCCGTCGACGGGGTGGAAGGCGTGCGAGGCGAAGGGCGTCGGCATGATCCACTTGTGGTGCGGCTTGTGCAGGTGCCTGTAGACGGACGGGTGGTGCAGGCCGCGGTGGATCAGGTAGATGAGGGCGTCGGTGAAGAGGAGGAAGCAGGGGAACTGCAGGAACTCGTACCAGAGGCCCGGGCCGTCGGCGGGCGTGTCGTACAGCCGGGTGTACCCGCGGACCTCGAGGAGCCAGAAGACGGTCGTGAGCAGGGCCATGCCGGGGAAGGACTCGATCGACTGCCTGATCTCCATGGAGATCTGGTTCTTGAGGTACTTGGGGTGGGACTTGGTGTTCTTGTCGAACACCAGCCAGTACGAGAGGGAGGCGAAGACGAAGTACAGGAGACAGCCGAAGATGCTGGGCTCGGGTTAGCTTGGGACGGGGAAAACACCTCTCGGGCTCTCCGGGGCGGAGAGAGAGGGATGGGGATACATACACCGTGATGGTCCACAGCGATATGGCCTGGCGGAAGATGTTATCTCTGTCCCAGGCGCTCATGTACGCGTATTTGCTGGGCTCGAACTCGATGTATGCGGACGCGGGCTTGTAATGCCACGACGAGCTCGTCGCGTTGTGGACATCGAAGAAGCTGGACGTGGACGACTGCGCCGGGTAGGCGTTGGCGAAGACATAGTCGCCCAGAACGGTGTCCCAGATCTCGAGGATGACGTCCATGTTTGGGCGTGGTCGTCAAGGCGTATTTTTTTTTTTTTTTCAAGGCTCGCTTGGTTTATTTATTTATTTTTCCTTTTTCTTCTTTCCTCGTCCTTTTATAAAATGCAACGGCTGCGCGGCGACGGCAAAGACAGAAAAAGAATGAGCGATCGAATGCGACGGGGTGAGAGCCGGAGTGAAAAGGGAGATAAATTATGAAGCACGGCCGGTACTCGCGTGGGATGTCGACTAGTAAGGATCGAATTGGGGCAATTTCGCAGTCTCGGTGGAGCTGCGCTAGGCCGATCTCTCGACACGCCGGCTAGATCTGATAACGAGGTACCGGTACAGAGTACCTCGAGAGAGAACCAGGGGTGGCGCGCTCTGCTTCGCCGTTGCTCTGCCTCGCTTATGCCCAGCTGTGCGATGCGCTACAATGCCTCTGCTAAGCGTACACAATGCAGAGATCGAATCGCAATGTGAAGTGTCGGCTGTGCCCTCGGGATTCTTCGTCGGGGTTAAGATAAAGTCACTTATACGTGTGGTAGATATTTCCGTACCTGGAGGACCCCTGAAAGACCGTCTGTGTAAGGGCTGGTTGGATGTGCCGGCGTACAAGTGCGTGCTCGTACTTTATGTGCGCCAGTTAAAAAGGTTGGTCCCTTGCGCGCGTGCTGCCAACTCAACGCAAAACCGGATTTCTCGAATGGGAACAACGGACTGATACAGGTTGCGACGTGGATTAGTCGAGAATGCCGTTTGTACTTATTATAAGTAAGTATGTATCCTAAGTAAGTACTGGTCGGTCGGTCAACAGCGGAGTCTATCGAGCCATGTTGGCGTTTTTGGCGTCGAATGCGAACACGAACGTACGATCAACGGCCTCTCTCGAAGTGGCATCATCGCGCGTCGAACAATGAATCGAGTTCGTCCTCGGTTTCGACCAGCCACTACTCCGTACTT
Source organism: Xylaria palmicola (assembly GCA_022385595.1). NCBI lineage: Eukaryota > Fungi > Ascomycota > Sordariomycetes > Xylariales > Xylariaceae > Xylaria > Xylaria palmicola. The sequence continues at coordinate 133,316 of MU281342.1, forward strand.
ACATAGTAGTAAGGAAAGGAAAGGATTGCTGCGGCGTCGAACCGGGTCAGGTGGGGCTGGTCCGCCATGCCTCGCCGGCATGTGTGCACTGTTTGTGTGGCTCCTCTCTCCGTTGGAGCTTCCCATTGGCTCAAAGGCTCATCACACCACTGGGAATTGAGGCTTCCGGCCGATTGTGTCCCTTATCGAGCTAGGCTGAGCCAGGGTTCCCGTCGCTTAAACAGACAGTCGAGTCACTCGCCTTAGCCGTTTTCGTATTCGTATCGAAGCCCAGAAGAGCCTTGGAAGCTTACCTAGGTATAATAAGCTGACCCTTCTTTTTTAGACTCAGGTACGAAGCCCCCATAATAACATAACTATCCCAACGTGCTGAAGGTAGGTAGTAAAAACATGTTACAGCTCAAAGTACTCTTACAAGCAATGGTTGTCTGATTAACAAGTATGTTGCCGAGAAGGGACATGCAGATGGAGTTCAGGACATCATTCAAAAATGGGCTTGTGTCGGATCAATTTGCCACCATCGCCACTACCAACTGCCGTATAGTCTGGGTACTTGCTATATGTGGCCGGTTGGCTGCCAAAGAGACTCTTCTGGTGTCTAACGATAGACAACACTTGACAACGGACCCTTGCGTCTCCTTAAGGTTATAAATCACCCGCGTTAGAATCACCCATACAGAGCATCGGACGATTGAGTCTTGCGGTCAAGTGTCGCAGACTCCTATTTCAAGCCGTTGTGAGATAGGGATCTATAACCGTTGACTGGTCAAAGGTATGAAGAAGCACACAAACAACTCCGCTGGGTGAAGTTGACCCGAGCGCGTCTGTGCATCCATGATGCAACACTGGCATCATCGAGCAGACACTCTACTCGCCCCGATCATGGAATCGCTTCAATGTTCCGGCTCGTCCGGCCCTCGCGGTACCGTGTGGTCCACCGCCCACTGCCTTATGCCCTCAAAGTTCCTGCACGTATGCGGTGTGCTGTAGTCGGGCCACGGATCGCCGTCGTTGAAGGGGTAGTTGAAGCTGAACACGCCAATGTCGCCCTGGCACATGACGAACTGTCGCAGCGCATCGATGCAGTGGTCGAGGTGTCCCCGCAGATCCATCACCGGCGCCGACGTGTCCCCTCCGAGGGGCGCATAGTAGTCCCTGTACACGTTCTGCCGCAGCAGGTTGAGGCAATGTAGTTGGTGGAAGACCTCGACGGCGACCCGGTACCCGGGTTTGCCGTTGCGCGGGTCCATGATCTTCAACGACTCATCCGGGTCGAGTCCCAGTTTGAGCATCTCTTCACGAGATATCATGGTGTCGCCGACTGTGAGCTCACGTTAGAATGAATGCCTCATCTAGCACAATCCGTGGCAATGCTACGTACTGGCTGAGATGTAGTCCCATCTTGCGTCTACGTCGTCTCCCTTGCCAATGAAAGGCCCCTCGGCTATCGGTGGCAAATCGAAATGTTGCGTTTCGTATCTGACAGCGGAAGCAGCCGGTGCTGTGGACGTATATCAGAATCCAAAATATCTACACTTTGGCCACGATACTTACACCATGCCGAGTACTTCTTGGTGTACTCCAGGTCGGATATCTTGGCTGTCCTTGCGCAAAAGCTGAAGGCGAAGAAAAGCACCGAAGCTGACAACAGGACAGCGTGGGCTAACCACACCCAGTGTGGGCTTAAACTCTGCACTGAGAAATTCAAAGATTCGCTCTGGCCCGTCCAGGCGAGCTCATCTTCTCTTCGATCGCGGTCACCTTTTTCTAAGAAGGGTTCCTTATCCAGAGACATCCGCTGGTATCCCTTCGCCATCTCAAATAACACGAAAAGCCAAAATGCACACCGGGTGCGAGACCGAAGCGAAAGAAGAAAAAAAAGAGAATAATGAAAAAGAGATGAATTAGAAAAATAATGTAAATGCACACCGAGCCAGCAGTAAATGTGAAGAGCAAGAAAGAAACAGTACGGAAAATATTACTCGCCCCCAAGAGGTTGACATAAGAAGCCATCAATGGCTGACGGATTGAGGCTAGCTAACTAGCCCCCTTCGCCAAAACATGCCTATACGCATCGCCATGATCACCAATTGACCCATGATCGCATGGAAGCGAAACTCGACGAGTGGAGCACGAGACCACGAGTGCACGCGAAAGTCGCGACACTGGTGTCTCAAGCTGGGTCCAAACGTAAGAAGCCAGCGCTAAGTTGCCAACTCGAAACGTGTAGTGGCGCCTATTGAGGACGCATTTCCATTTTGGGCGATCTTCTGATGCGCTGCCTAGCAGGGATTCGTCGTTCCATGAAACACCCCATGGATGCGGGGCGTGCAAGCTTCAAGTGACGTTCGGTTGAGATGGATTACTGGGGGTGGGTTCTTCCCCAAGGGCGATCGCCAATTAAATTCAATACCATACCTACTTTTAAGAAGTGTACTGATAGTTGGCAGTATCCCGTACTATAGTGATCTCAAGAATAGGTGACCTTGAAATTCTTCTGTAATTCTGCAGCGGGAGCGCGCCAATACGACGCAGAGTGTTCGTCAATAGTAGTAGTCTGTGCAGACGGCCAGTTCTCACAATTTGCAGGAAGCCCTTCCGTCTGATGAAGATATCAGTAACCTTGATATTTACTCTTTTCGATCATATCGTACCAACAACGCCAAGGTCACACCATGATTGACCCAGGGCGCCCCTGTATACCCCTGTATGAGACGTCTGCCCTAAAGCAACATCTAAGTTACACCAAGTCCCAAATGACTGAAGGAGCAGGTCCCGACCTGCAGGTTATGGAGGGGTAGATCATTAAGCACGAAGAAGGCAATCATGGCGATCTATTTCAAGCCAAGAGAAAATATACTTGTAGCCGCAATCCCTCTCCTGTTGTGTGGATATACCGTTAATCCTCGCGGGGAATCAACGGCGCCGGCCTTCTCCGTCATAGCTCCTAATCCAGGATCTAACTAAGACGTCCTATTAAAATGATTGTTAGAGTCCATGATCAGCGCCGCCGTCAAGTCCGGCCGACTACGTCTTCAGCGCCAACACCAACTAACACCGTCTATAAGTCCTGCCCGGATCATTATTCCGCCGATTCATTCGAGAAGCTCCGTGGTATGGTTCTCCAACAGTAGGGGGGGTGAGACATGATGATACCTACGTCCTATGCACTTTTGCTTTATAAGGGGGGCAACACTTGAGCGATGATAGTAGGTGGTACGAAGTAAAGTTCGCGGAACAGAACAACACAGCAGCGAGCCAGTTAATCAAACACCGTCTATCATACGTTGCACTGCGCATATCCCTCCTCGGCATTCCCTTACCACTATGTATCATTTCCAAGGCTCCGGTCGTTCGAGTTATCTTCTCTTTCCCTCCCGCCATCTCTTTATATATATGTATATATATTGGTTCCCGTCCTGTTCACGTGGTGATGTATTCCGTTACTACTTTAGTCATCTACCTCAGGAGATGATGGATAACTACTAGTTCACAGCTCTTACAGATTAAAACTCACTCTTTATGTAGAGTATCGCCCCCGAGTCGAAATAAAGTTTCACTTGTGGTCTTGTTCACATTGGGACTCTCTAACCACTAGCTCACATATAATGGATAGCCTAAGCAAAGCACAGCCGGAGATGAATTAAATATATCAATCCTAGCCGGCCCTAATCGTACTTACGCTGCAGGGGATATCATCCCCAAACACTCTTTGTGAACAAGATCCCCTAATTACTCGGGCCGAAAGATACGGCGGATTGGACAGGACCAGCGGGGTTCTCTCCCAGAGCCGCATCAGATTGACGGGACGCACGCAAGACGAACCAAAGAGAATCACAGGGCCCCGGTAAGGCTCAGGGTGACTCTCGGGCCGCAGCACGAACAGGGGGGGAATACTCGGTCTGCTTGCATGCGGTGCAACCCAGGCATTCGCGGCCCCGAACCGAGCCACGTCACGCCCCCGGCCAGCCCGTTTGCTACCGTTTGATTGGAACCGCGTCGCGAAGGAAGCGGCCCATGCAAGCAATCATGTCATATCGCCGGTCCCTGGAGGTCTTTCGCTTGTCGCCGCGACTCGGGCAATCTTTACCCTTCGGCCGGCTCTGGATGTCCACGTCGTGCTTCGTAAATTTGAATGTGTGTCCGACGGAATGCTCGGTTTGGGAAAATTGTACTTTATACTGCGATCGCATCGGTGGCACGGCTGCATGAATAGCGGCGCATCACGTCAGGACTGGATTAGTCAACTCGCGGAGAATCGTAGTAGGGGGTTTTGAAAGACTGATAGAATGATCGTTTTAACCTCGAGTTATGGATTGTGCTGCTTCGCTCACCGTTTCCCCGTGTAATTTGAATTTAGACACCGTGACTATGAGATACCGAGTGTCGCAGTGTGATCCTTCTGGCTGATCGCGACGGCCCACTTGTGACGTGTGTTCGTCTGAGGTACACGTCTCTCCTCGACCTGTGTCGCTATTTTACCAGACTCTTATTTTGATCTTGCGTGGTGGGAGGTAGTTTTTGATGTTCTAGCCGCTGTATATTCGATCAGCTCCGCAATGTTCTCAGCGGCCGGCCCCTGGGGCAACTTATACGACTGACTTTATCAACCCGTATAAGAATACACGCTTGCGGGCTTTCCCCGTCTGTATATTGTATGAAATGCTTAAACTGGCAAAAATGTGCCCAGTGTTCTAGTCGCTGATTCAATCGTAGATATCCAGCAATTCCTGGATTCGCTCTCCGGTCAGGGCAGATCTGTCATGATATCGGGCTCGGGATTTTCGTGTGTATCTCCAATAACTCACGTGAGCTCTGCTAGTATACGACCGTTAATACACTTACGGTATAGCAGTAATCGGCATTGAACCTTCAAAAGATAGATTGGCCTATACCTTGAAATTCAAGACGTCCGGAATATCCCCAATATAAGGCCTTGTCCCGCACCGACTGTCGACGTCAGCTCTTTCGTTCCGATACGAATGCGCCCTAGTAGGAGTGAACCTTGTCGGAAAGTATGTGCCAGGCATACTACAGCACGGCTCATTGAAGTATAGGTAATGGCAATAATCAGAATCTAGACTAAACTATGACTATGCGTTTAGGGTTCTGGCAAGTTGCGGATTTGCCCAGTTGATCTATTCTTGTCACGCAACTGCGGATTGATCCTGGTCACGGCCGAGATTACAGAATGAGCCACAAAAACAAGGTATATAAGCCGGGCAGTCCAAACGCTGTGACCTTGTGCGATAACAAAAGTCAATACTGGAACTGCCAGCAGTAAGAACTGTATAATCCTGTTTACGTAGTTGAGCGTATCAATAGATAATGTGGTTGGTGTCAAGTTTATGCAGGCTGGGCCCGGCTCGCGGTACTAACTTTAGTAAGTTGACATGCACTGGTCGAGCGTCAATAGTTTACTACGAATGATATAAGTGGGGGTTCACAGGCGGAGACGAACGACTCGACTAAAAAGACCATTGGGTGGGAATATGGGAGGGTTCTAGCCGACGGTAACATCCCACGGGGCCGCGAGCACGGATGGTTGGGTGTTGCCATAATGCTACGATGTGTACGTATATCAGTATGCACCTAGCCTTAGGCAGGAGATAAGAGACAAACTTGTCAGCCCGTCTAAAAGGGGAAAGTCTTAATCTCCGTCATGTGGAGTTTCGAGACGATTCCGCTTTGGGAGTCGGAATTCTCTAAAAAAAATCAAAAAGCTCTGGTCTGGGCGGCGCATGATGGATCAACGGCCGGGCGTCTGCCCAGATTTCTGGCTTAACACCGACCGATTTCATGGGTTAGCCGTGTCCTGGGTTAGGTAGACAGCGAGGGTCATACCGGTACAGGTACCGAAGTGAATACGCCTGCTTTAGGCATCCTACATGAATAAGTGCCCCCCAGACCGCTTCATGTTCGTTCACGCTTCGCTTGTCAGGCAGGCTGCGATCCATTGTCGGGCCCCCCTTCCCCATGCTGGTCAGATACCGACGTGTATGGCTCCTATCTGACGGCAGTGTAACCAACGCCTTGCAACGTGAACTGCTAGGTTACGGCGCGGTACCGTACACGGTGTTTCAAAGCTGTGCATCGCCGGATGCTATCCCACCCCACGGCGATATTGCCGCGAGACGTGAACTCGTCATCTGCATCTGCAAAACGCCTGGCCCCCAGCAAACTTACGGGAGGCGTGCCAAACGACAACAGGGGGCGTCCTGGCAAGGAAAAAGGAAAACGACAGCCCTGCCCTCGATTGCGAGGGGCCTGACCACCAATAGCCGTCCATCTGGTAGGATGCTGCCCATGCCACAGCCGTGGATCTAAATGCTGTCCCGTGCTGAGGGACGGGCGAGGCCATATACGTACAGCTGGGATGGATATCTGGACGTCGAATACGGACAAAAGGACCGAGATATGTAGCGTTTTGTTGGACAAGCCCGATGGATTTCACTGGGTGCTTTGGTAACCGCAGGACTTGTCGAACCACGCCCGCTCTCCAGCGGCGCCCATATCTGTGATGTCCACGTCATGAAATGTGCACATGCGAGAGGATAGAAGAGGAACAGGAACTCTCTGCTAAACAGAGCTAAGTAAAGTATCTACTTACATAGTACATACCGGTGAGCGCAGGGTCCAGGGTCATCTACGCACTTGCATACATAGTACTAGGTACCTTGTAGTACTATACAACGGGCCCGTGTTACCAGTACTGTGTACGCACCGACAGGTATGTAGACGTACTACCGGTATGTAGTAGCGCTACGGAGTACTTAAGGCACCTTATGGAGTATGCGAATCCGTGCTGCAAAGTACCCACCGCGCTAAGGACGCGGCACGAGTGAGGGATGAGACTCCAGGGGGGTTAGCAAGACACCTCCCAGTAGGTACCTTACTATGTTCGCAGTACCTAACCTAGGTGGGTACGTACAGTACTTGTATATGCGTGTATGGTGGGCTTTCGTTTGTGCTGCCACCCTACCTACCTAACCCACTGGGTATGGGTGTCTGTCGAGTGGGGCCCCATGGGTCTCTCCTTTGTGAATTTCCTCTGATTTCCAGCCTGTATATTCGGCACCAAGGTTGATCCAGGGCTCCTGATGATGCCTCGCGGTAAAGTATGAATCAGCCCCAGAACCCGGAGAGATTGTGAATCGGGATTGAAGAATTGAAAGTGATGATCGTTTGTAGGTACTTACAAGAGAAGTTATGCAATTGTTTATGAGTAGGTAGCTTGTGCAAATAGGTTGGCGTATGCCGAGCACAGGCATGGCTTAGGTGGATTTCTATACTAGAACACGTTAGCAAAAACTCTTTTGCCATGATTTCCGATTCGGGAAATGGGAGAGTATACCAGATTGTACAGCCCCCCACTCGAGACTTGGGGACTTGCTAGCACCTTTTGATTTTGATTTTTTTTTAAAGCCTTTTATTGATATATTAGAGTTTTAGTACAGCGGCTTGCTTAACATTGCATGTAGAACACGTGTTTAGGTTCCAAAACCCCTCTGCTTACGAAAATAACAATCTTTATTTCGTTACTTTTAGTATTCTGGTTCTTGTTCTTATGCCCAATGATTAGCCTGCCAAAGATCCCGCGTAAAGCTAATATGCAAAACTCTCAACTCTGACCCTTGGTGGAGAGGTAGGTTACTTGTAGTAGAACCTAGAAGTACCTAGGTAGGCGAGCTCCTATACTGTTTTGATTCATGGCATGTGGTAAGTGGAGGCTTCTTCCCCCAAAAGGAAGCAAGCTCGCCCACGGTGGGTCCCACGTGCAACTGAAAGAAAGGCATTGTGTAACTACCATGTAAGTACCCAATCCGCTTATGGAAAGAGAAGAGAAGGGTAGAGGAAAAAGAGATGTAACGAGAGAGACGACATGACATTTACGTTGGTTGTCCTCTTCTGCTACGTGCTGCAAAGCGGATCCTTACTCAGCCAGACACTTATATCAAGGCAGGTGGCACGTTGGACCTACCTAGGTACTGCCGGTTAGTCCTACCGATACTGCTGCGCGGTCTGGTCTCAGAGAAGGAGTACGTGCAATGTACCCCGGCCTGGGTACTCCGTACCGACAGTGGGTGATGTACGTACCTGCTGTGGAGGTGTAGGTAGGCAGACATTGAGTTGAGCGATACTGGACAGTGCTATGGACTGTATCCACACGCTATAAGCAAACGAGCCTTCTACTCTAATGTTTTGCCTCTAGTTGCAGGGGCAGTCCTGCAGCCGCGCCCATGCCGCAGCACATGCAGTACAGGCATTTCCCTTTTGGCTGCAGGAGCTTGACGAGGGAGGTACGTACCTACGTACCGGTAAGGGAGGGAGTCAGGCTTAGGGTTAGTGGGGTCTCTTGGCTAGTATAGGTAGGTACCTACTTTGAAGAACCGCAGGTGGGACTCAAGAAACCGTCGTCGTCCAGTAGGCAGGAAGACCGCAGCACCCCACCCCACTGGCAACCTGCAGCAGCCGTACAGGAACAGTGGTACAGGAGCAGTGGTACCTAGTTACGCTGAATATACTCTCTATGTAATGGCGGTGGTGGTAGCACACTACAGTGCCAGCCCCTGTACGGTACGTAGCCGACCCCCCCCTTGACGGGTACACGGGTACACGTAGTCAGAGTCTACAGAGAAGTACCTCGATACCCACCCGCCTCCCTCTCCCCACCCCTTCGATCCCCATCGGATGCAGTAGAGATGCATGTACTGCTAGCGCCCACCCGTGCGACATGGGCAGCTGCAGTCCAACAAAATCTGGGTACATAATACCGATGGGGACGCTCACACAAGCTGCGCTGGCTCTGGCTCTGGCTGGCTCGGGATCCTCTTCCCTTCCATCCATCATCCATCCACCCTGCCGCCATTTCTTCCTCGGAGTCAGCAAGCCCAACAACACCAACACCGCCTCTGCTCTTGCTCTGCACCTCTGTATCCCGCCAACACCGTCATCGCCGGTCCTGCATCCCCCCGCCCTACCGCGCCATCCAGCCCGCCTCGATCTGTCGACGCGGTGCCGACTATGTTCATCGATATCTAACGAGGCTTATCAACGCTGCCCATCTCGAAGTCCTGCCCGGCCTCGTCCCCAGCCCTCCACGCCCAAGCTGACCGGGGCCATTATTCTGTCTACCGCGACGAGCCTCGGACCAAACATCAATTATTATCCGCCCTTCACAGTCGCTCTATCCAAGTAAACAAAAATTTCAATACAAAACAACCCACTCGTCCGCGAAACGACGCGCAATACGAAATACGAGCCATACGTTTCTCGCTGTTCATCTAGCTGAAGATTAGGGTGTGGCCACCATAGTTGACTAGTGCGCGCCGACCTACCGCTCGCAAGCATCGCCCATCATGTCCATGTATCAGCATCGCGGCTTGCCGCAGAGCGCTGCTCGCCTCAATGAATTGCTTGACCAGATCCGCACCGAGTTTGATAATCAAGTCCGTATCAACGAGGGCTATGAGCAGCAGAGTACGTTATTCGAGTGACATCCGCCGCCATCCCATATTCTCTCCAGACGCTTCCTTCGTCCATACCCCCACGCTCCTACGAACCCCTCAAGACCAGGTGCTAAGTCCGCAACAGTCCAGCAGCAAGTCCAGGAAGCGTCGCTCATCCGGGACAAGGTTTATCAACTGGAACAGGCGCACATGAGTATCAAGGCAAAGTGAGTGGTCGAATACATTTAGTAACGTTGCTGTCTTGCCTGAGTTGGCGCTGACCTCGCATAGATATGATGAGGAAATAGTCCTACTTCGCCGCCAGCTCGAAGCCGCTCGACCAGGCGCACCACCGCAGCCTGGTATGCCCGGGCCTCAACATGGCGGCCCTTCCGCCCCGCCGCCGTCTATCGGCGTAGGAAGCAACCTTTTTGGAGGTATCATGACCGGCCAGGGGGGTCAAGGCGCTGGTTTGCCCCCTCAACCTCCGCCGCCAGAGCACCAACCCCCTGGAGCCCAACACCAGATGCCCCAGCCGCCTCCAGGGCTACAAGGTCCTCCCCCTCCACCGCCACCACCGTCACAGGCACCCCCCTTTCAGCCAGGCTACGCCCAAGGCCCGGGTCCTAACGGCTTCCCTGGCCAAGCCCCCCAGACTACGGCATCTCCTGGGCCCGGGAAGCGAGGAATTGGACGGCCGCCTGCTGGTGGGCCGGCTACCCCTCAAATCAATACGCCTCTTCCATATGCCGGGCCTGGAGCGTCCCCTCAAGTTCCAAACCACCCCACACCTGACCACAGAGTAGTCCATCCACCGCCTCCTAGCGGCATGGTCAGCAACTCGCTTGGTGAGCTAGATCCCGACCGTGTCCCGGCTCATGTCAAAAAGACTCGCGACGATTGGTTCGTCATCTTCAACCAGCATGTTCCCCGTGTCCTCGATGTTGATTTGGTTCATACCCTATCTCACGAGAGTGTGGTTTGCTGTGTCCGATTCAGTCACGACGGAAAATACGTGGCCACTGGTTGCAATCGTTCAGCACAAATCTACGATGTTTCGAGCGGCGAAAAGGTTTGCGTTCTACAAGACGAAAATGTAGTCGATGCTACTGGCGATCTTTATATCAGAAGTGTTTGCTTTAGCCCTGATGGAAAGTATCTCGCAACCGGAGCAGAAGATAAACTTATCCGGGTAGGTTCTCACACAGGTACACCCGGCTCTTTATTGCATTTACTTACACATTCAGGTATGGGATATCGCCACCCGAACCATTCGCAATACCTTTGCAGGCCATGAGCAAGATATCTATTCCCTGGACTTTGCTCGTGATGGCAGGACTATCGCATCTGGAAGTGGCGATAGAACAGTTCGCCTATGGGATATTGAAACCAGCTCCAACATCTTGACCCTCACTATTGAAGATGGCGTCACGACAGTTGCTATCTCGCCGGATACCAAGTATGTGGCCGCTGGCTCCCTTGACAAGAGCGTACGTGTTTGGGATATCCATCAAGGTTATCTCTTGGAGCGTCTTGAAGGACCAGAGGGACATAAGGACAGTGTCTATTCCGTCGCGTTCTCTCCCAGTGGCAAGGAACTTGTCAGTGGCAGTCTTGACAAGACCATCAAGATGTGGGAACTTACCGCTTCCCGAATGCCTGGTAACACCGGGCCAAAGGGTGGCAGATGCATCAAGACGTTTGAAGGTCATCGAGTGAGTTTTTCAACACCCACTATCTTACAAACATGCTAACTGGTGACAGGATTTCGTGCTTAGTGTTGCCCTAACGCCCGATGCCAATTGGGTGATGTCGGGCTCTAAGGACCGCGGGGTACAGTTCTGGGATCCGCGGACAGGATATACACAGCTCATGCTTCAAGGGCATAAGAACTCGGTCATCTCTGTTGCACCTAGCCCTACGGGTGGGTTTTTCGCGACAGGCTCTGGCGACATGAGAGCTCGAATCTGGTCGTACCGTTCTCTTACGCAGTAGAATTTGCCCAGGTGCGGGATCGTGGACAGAAAGAAAAAGGAATAAAGACGATGGGCGTTATCTATCGGCTATGTGTCGATTGTACCAGTAGATAAACATGTCGTTACTGCCATCAGTTCTAAGCTTGTTCGTCACCTGCAGCAGACCTTCTCGGCCGCGTTGGGAAAGACCGAAATCACAATCAGTAGTGGGGAAAGGACAACACACTGGGCAATGGGAATGGGGATACCTTGTAAAATGGTACATCAGCTTGGGCTGTCAATGACATAGGCTCTTCAACGGTAGTATTAGATGCTAAGGTTTTGAGTGTGTTTCTTATCTAGGTAGTTCTTGCTGTTGCAACCAGCTCTGTTTTTTTTTCCTCTTTTTCTTCTTTTTTTAGTTTAAGGGGGGGAGGAGAGGGTGGATTGTAAGGGGGCGCTTACGTAACAAAAAGGGCTTCTCATTTTACCCGGGTGGATTAGCTGCGCTGCTTTTATAATAATACATTACCTTTTAGTCACAGTTATCACGCAGTCTTTTTAAATAATAGTTAGTTATACGATACCTTTCTGTTTGACCAACTGATTTCCTACAAAAATTACCCTATGTAGTTGCTCGAAGTCGCCTTAGAACGCGTAGGGTTAAAGCCTTTATCGAAGGGTAGCTGGCGCGCAGGTGACTGACTACAAGGAGTCGATTCAGTTATGGAGCTTACTTGTAGGAAAGCCTCTCGCCATGTAGTCGGCGGTTAGGACGCATGAAGACGCGGAACGAGCGTGGGTGTGCAGGTTTTTATATTCAGTACCTATATAATATGTGATGATTTATTTAGAATAGGCCCTTGAAGAGATCGTCGAACTCATCGCCCTTCTTGGCTTTGTTCTTCTTCTGCTTCTTCTTCTGCTTCTTGTCGCTGTCGGCGGAACTGCCCTTGTCCTTGCCCTCTTCTCTCTCCCTCGGCGCCGGGGCGGCGGGCTTCATCTTCTTGGCGGGCCTGGCGACTTCGTCGCCGTTGTCGTCATCGTGGGGCGAGGGGACTTGCTGTCTCTTGCCGGATGACGTCGCCGAGACCGTCCCTCTGGCGGCTGGGGAGCTGGTCTTTGCGCGATCGACGGCGCCGGACGTGGGCTGGAGGACGTCCGGTTTTACCCTGGTCTCGCTCGCGTCCTTGCTCTTCTTGGGCTGCTGGGCGGAGCGCTCTACGGCCTCGCGGGAGATGGTCCTGCCACCGCCGCCACCGACGGTCTCCTCTCTCCGGGGGAGTACTTGCCCCCCCTCGTGATGATCTTCGCCCATTGTCAGCTCGGGCGCTGAGGCGGCGCGGCCGGTTTCTGCTGGGATCACCGGCCCCCGCCGCCCATCTGAAGCTGTGGTGGTGGGCTCGGCCGCCACTAGTGCCTCCCGTGCAGCGGGTGGCGGAGGTGACGGAGGGGCCGCCGCGCAGTCACACGCCGCCTGGACCTGGGCTAGGATGCCCATGAGCACCATGCCCAGCGGCGCGAACTGGTTGTCTGCCGTGAGCTGGGAGAAGGCTCTGCGCCGGGGGGTTAGCCGTGTCCGGTAGAAGGGTACGCGCAGCGATGATATAAGAGCTCAAGAGGGAGATCTGTTGAGTATGGGATCTGGACTCACAGGTAACACACCGGAATCAGGATATCGCGCAGCCACACAGCGTGTCGAGCGACGACGACGTCCGTCTCCGCGTCTACGCCGGCGGCCACCAGCTTCTCCTTCTCGCGCCGGCGCCGCTTGCTCTTCTCCGCCCTGGCCGCCCGCGCGGCGCTCCTGCGCGCGGCGGCGGCGGCGGTGGCGGCGGCGACGACGAGCTCCCCGACGAGCCGCGCGCAGTGCCGGCGCAGCATGCCAAAGGACCGCCACCACGCGGCGCGGCGGTGCTGGTTGCGGTTGCGGTGGGCGATTCCCGCGAGGACGGGCTGCAGCGGCTCGAGGCGGGCGAGGGCCTGCGCGTAGGGCGTGCTTTCTCCCGCCCCTGCCCCTGCTTCTGGCGCTACAGCTGTCGGGGGCGCGCTTGTGAGGGCCGTCTGCTTGCTTGTTGTGAGGGCGCCGCGGACGGCGCTCTTTTGTGTGGCCATTACATTGTTGGCTCACGAGACGGGTGTATGTCTCGGGATGGGCTCTGGTTTTTGGGTGTTTTTTTCAGTGATGTAAGTGAGCGAGCGAGTGAGTGAGTTGGTCCCGATAAGGTAAAAAAAGATTGGATTGGTTGGTTTAGGGGGGTTGTGATTGGCAGGCTAGGAAAATTGGAACTACCTATAAGGTAGCGTCATCATGCATGTAGCAGTACTTGCGCACCTCGTCAGTGTGTTTATCAGATTCAGAATCAGTCTGTCACGGCCAATTCGGTGGTTATTCCTCCATCCAGGGGCAAGATATACAGGGTTGTTCGACGGCTCTCTTCACTTGATGTGGTGCCGTGTCGGAGCCGAGGCGCCAATGGTAAGCCGGATAACGGCGCTGGCAATTTACACTTACGAGCGTTCCGAAATGGTAAAACTCCCCGTACCTAGTCTTGACTATTAGAAATAACCATTTCAAGGAGGCCTCCACACACCACTACTCCTTCGCGTCGAGTGTCGGTCTTTTCAGTCGTTAAATACGCCTATCCGTTGAGACCAGGCTTGGTACTGTGAGTGAGCGCCCTGGCATGCTTCCAGTTGATGCTCAGCATACGTACATTCGCGTGCGGCCTGGGTAATCGAGGATGTGATAATGGTGTCTGTTGTTCCCATGTAGCATAGTTGTCGCTGACCCTCTTGAAGATACTCGGACACAAGATAGTCTGGGGTTGTTTCATCTATAATAATGATACGAGTTGTCACGTTTTTGACTACAAGTTCTAGCACTATGACTATGTAGGTACTTGGTACTGTATACATACCGGCTGGGTACGTGTAGTGGTGTGCGTCAGCATTGTCAGGTGACACTCTATATATCTCCTCGTCGCAATGATGCCCCGGCTAACTCCCGATCTGCCCTCGTCTGCTCCTATCGTCTAAATGGCCGCCGCTCCGCCACACTTAGACGAGGGGCATTTGCGTCTCACTAGGGCGGGCTTCAATCCAACAGTCGAAGATGTTATTGAGGTGCGGCGCATCCTCACCGGGTTGAGTATGGGCGATCACACCGTTCCTATGGAAATAGCCCTGATGATCCTCTCACTCGCTTCATATCGCCCGTGCCAGTCGAGCATCAAGCAGTTGGCGGTAAGATATGAAGCCAACGATTTCTGGAGTGAAGGTCCCTGGGCCACCATTGCGGGGCCCTATTTGACGGTTGCAACGCTGTCTGTCCCGACCACCGTCGCGAGAGCAAGGTCAATTATCTTCCAGATGAGGTCCGCGGACCAGGGCTGGGCTGATGCCGGGGGCCACGGGACCTACCACAACAGTCACACATGGTACGAAGCGAGTATTCTAAGACCACGACCGGATGCCGCAGCCCTCACAGATGCCGATATGGAAAATTTCCGTAACCCGGAAGAGGCCCGGGATCATTTTCGGCATCGCGGCTGGGATATGGTTGAGGGAAACGGCACGGTTGCCTGGAGAGTGCATAACAACATCACGGCCCGCACTCAATACAGGAACTACAGGGTGGACTGGATTGCGGGTATTCCAACTGAGGTTGGCGATCCACGGGCTATGGGTGACGGTCAAGGCTTTCTAGAGCTACTGAGACCAGATGATGTGGTAGTCCTATGGGCCAGGGCAGAGGTGAGTGTCGGACAGTAATGATCGGTATTCTGTATGTGCCGCTGACTTTTACTAGCAACAAGCCTGGGTCAACAAGATCAGGGAAGCGACTATTGAGATTGAATACGAGGTGCTTTGATTCGATGGTATTTAAGAGAGCAGGTATGAAAAATACCCTAATGATGCTTGACCCTGCTACCCTATCCGATGACTTTACTTGACGCGTTCTAATTGTGTGCCCAGTGCGCTGATCACCCGGAGATGGGAAACAAACATTTGAAACAATTAGTGCTACGGACTGGGACTTCATTATAACTGCGTTTCTCTTTCCGATACTTTGTGTCACGTTTCGGACGTTTGCTTATTTCGGCTCGGGAACACTATACCTCAGTGTTCTGCGTAAAGGGGCACGCAATGCCAATTGAATGGGAGCGGACTAACTAACTACTATAGCTGGATCAAGACTGCCTCACCAGCACCCACTAGCACGCGCCCTTCTTCTACCTTCTCATACGTCTTCTTCCCTGCAATACGGCCTTTGGCGTCAACTTTCTGGCCAGCAATCGTGATATCCTCCGCGATATCTATACCGGGATTTGTCAGTCGCGCCACATTCGCATCTGCCCAAGAGCTGGGCAGGGTCAGTGCCGTATACGCCCGTGAAGCGGGTTCGAATGTTGAGTTGAACACGTTGAAGTTCACCGCAACGATAGATTCCAGCGCGCCAGAGCCGTATACAGCATATGCGCCGAAATTCGTCTCGTTGACCAGAACTTCCGTCTGCTTGTCACCCCCCGCGAAGGCAGCAGCAGTGAATAGGTTCCCGTAGTATAAGGGGCTGACGTGGGGCTCTGTGTCGTTGTAGAAGATGGGAAGCCAAGCCGAGTACCGATAGCGAGTGCCCATATGGAAATACACACGTTCAACCTTGAGCGCTGATAGATACAGAATGTAGTCGACAGCCCAGACGGCGGACGCCATGACGTCGGAGATGTTGAACGCGCCCTGGCAAGAGATTGAGTTCGTCTCGCCGAGCACATAGGAGATCCCTGATTTGGACGTGGCATTGCCTAGGTAGTCGTGATACCAGGCCTTTTGGAGCATATTGGATCGATCGAAGATAGTTGTTTCAATAGTTGGGCCACGGCCAGAGTAGCCACAGTTTTTACCCATATACTATGTCGCCATATGAGCATGCTATCGGCTAACTGTGCTCTAAGCTGATAGCTTCATGAAGATACCCCGGCAATTCAAATTGTTAGGCAAAAGAGAAGATAAAAAAGGGGACTTACTTCGTGATCCGCTATAGTCTTGGCCTTGTCAGAACGCATACCGTCTAATACAGCGTTCTCGACATTCCACCGAGTCCTATTCTCCAGATGGCGCGGCGCTTGAAAAGCACATCCCTGGAAAAGGCGAGCGGCATCCTTGCCCGTAAGGTTCTGACTGATGGCCGTGGCATACTGATTCCATTGCTCGACGTAGGCGTCTATGGTCCAGTCTGCGTCTCGGCGCTTACCGCCGGCCCATCCGTCGACCTCGTTGCCTATCTCGAACGTGTATAGGGAGTCACCCAGCGCATCGTACACGGCATTTGCCTCGAGGACGGACTGCGCGAGGCCGTCGCCAACGTCGAAAAGAGTCTCGTTTACGGGATTGAAGAAATTCAAACCTAAACGAGCAAGGAGAGGCTCAGCATGCTGCACACCTACGAAGAGGCAGCTACCATGCAGCAGCGGCAGCTTCCGTCACCTCCGAGCCCAGCCTTAACTGAAGCTTTAATAATAAGGGGGAAAGGAGAGGCATTACCCGCATCGAGCAAGCATTACTTACCGTAGATATACTTAGTACCGGCCGGCAGCTGCTGGAACGACTGCAAGAAGGCTGGCCCGAGCATTGACCGAGACGGCTGATCGGCGGCCGGAGAGCTGAATGGGGCGATGAGTGCCTCGCTCTGGTTTGGGTAGTACACGGCCGAGTTCTGGGTGCTGCCACCGACGCGGATTATCGGGTAAGCGCCAGAGACATCATATAGATTCTGAACTACCTGCTTCGAGAACAGATTCGGGTGCCTTCACAGCCCGAACGCAGTTAGTTCAGCTCAACACACCATGAAATCTCAGCTTGAGCCATGCCAAGGGGCGATGAAAAAAAAAAGGATAAGCGCACGTATCGTTTCCTGCATAGTCCGCCATGTACGAGAACTCGACCGAATATGAGCTGTACGCCGCATCGACGACCTGCCGGCCCGGAGCCGGGGACTTGGGCGGCGACAGCTTGATCGTGTCGGTGATGTTTCGGGCCTCGCTTGTCGTGGCCAATGCGGCCAAGGCCGCCAGATATGTGATGCCGGTCATCGTGCAGTCCCGCCAAGTTCTCCGTGACCCATCTTGCGCCCTGCAAGCGTAGATTGTTCATGATGTTATACATGATACATATTCTTATATCTCGGCATGTAGGGGGAGAGGGATGCGCGATGACGTGTACGGGGCATCTCGCTAGATGACAATTTCCGGGGAATGTCGATCCGGGGTAAGATACCCCGCCGCTCTCGGGCTTAGCTTTCCCTACGGACGAGTATTATTCCCGCGATGAGCGAAAACTTCAGGCCGCATAGCTATCCACTCGTCTCCATGTTCGCGTAGATGTCGAGCCGATGTACCGAGCGCGGGGAGGAGTAGAGGCTGACGAGTTCCTCTGCCGGTGGGTGCCTCCGGGACGGCCCGTGGATAGGGGGGGCGAGGGAACATTACCACGAGGACTGGCACATGACGAACTTGATTTTATCCGTCCAGCAATCGGCGGGCAGTGGGATCGGTTATCTGTATGGACGCCAACAAAGCCCGAGGAATGGCGGCTCGTCTTCGTCCAGCCCTAATAGAATAAACCGCTCTAGGGATTAAGCATGGCGACATCAACAAGCATAACTCTCTCGTGCGGGGAGGGAAGGCGGTTATCGTCGACTTTGAGGCCGCGGAGAAGTCCGGTTACAAGGAAGAGCCTGAGGCGGAATATCGACGTCTGGGAAAGTCGTTCTATGTCCGTCGTATAGAGGTGGCGTGGGCATTCCCGAGACGAGTGACATATTACCTTGATAACGGTCATCGGAAGAAACGTACCCTGATACTTCTATCGAGAAATAAGTGCTAAATTATTTATAGTGCCCCGTTACGAGTCGAACCAGTCCTAGACACCTCCATACCAGCTCATCATTTCTTTTGTGCAAGATACAGGTACGCCAAAGCCGCACCGCCCCCGACCACAAACGCCTCTCCGACCCGCCGGATAGATAAGCTCTCCTTTAGAAACCACCATGTGTGTATTAGGGCAGATGTAGGGTACTGCAACGCGGTCGGCACTACAAGCTTCGAGTGCGAAGCTAACGCGGCTGGCACGACCCTCCTTAAATCTCCTTCGGTGAACATCCAGAGCTTCGTGACCTCGTCGGTTTGTCTCTGAAATAATTCCATGCGTTTGAACATCTCCTTTTCAAACTCCGCGACCCGGCTGTCCAGTTCATCGAGACCGCCACCGTTCTGAACCGCATTGATGATCGCCGCCGCAAGTTTTTGCGCGCTGTAATCATCGGTTTAGCTCCTGTCCCATTGTGCGGAATCTGCATAATATTAAAGGGTATTTATTCAGAGCTCAATCTGAATATTCCCGGCTCTTCAGGAACCGGGATGGAACGGCGATATTTGAGGGGGGCACTCACTCGTCTAGTCCCAGATTGACACCCTCGCCAGCGAAAGGCAGCATCACATGCGCGGCGTCACCGATAAGCGTTGTGCCGCGCTTGTGGTCCCAGTGCCAGCCGGGGGGGAGTTGGAAGAGATTCTTCGCCGCATGAGAGCCCCGGGTCTTTTCGAGACCCTCGCGTAGCTGTGGGCACCAATCGCGCATCTCGTCAAGCAGAAACCTCTTCATGCCCTCGAAGTCATCCTTGTCGATGGCACATTTCTCGATCCAATCCTCGGGTCTCACGGCCGCCAGAGTCACGTGGATGCTGCCGTCGCCGAGCTGCTGTTGCGAGAACTGGCGCCCGTTGGCGTGCGAGAAGATGTTGCCGCGGTTCACGCGCCTGTACGCGTCTCTCGCGGTGTTCTCGGCGTCGGGGATCAGGAACTGATGGTACATGACCCCGCTGTACTCGAGTGGCCGGTCTGCCGAGACGTGGTTGCGGACCCTGGAGAACGCGCCGTCGCATCCGACGACGAGGTCGAAGCCGGACTCGGTCGTGTGCTCGAAGACCAGGCGGTTCCCGTCCTCGACGCGTTGCAGCTTGTGGCCCCATCTGATCGTGCCCTCCGGCAGCGAGTGTATGAGGAGGCGCCGGAGTTCGGCGCGGTCGATCTCGGGCCGCTGGCTCCATGAAGTGCCGGTGTTGCCGATCTCGATGAACGGGTTGAGATCCTTGTCGCACAGCAGCAGGTACTGGGAGTCGAATCGAGCTTTTGATTTGTATTCGTCCCATAGCTGGGCTGTTTTCACGGCCTTAAGGCCCGTGTTCGGGTGTAAGTCCAGAGTGCCGCCCTGCCCGCGGTAGTTCGGACTGGCGTCGCTCTCAAAGACTGTGACTGGAATGTTGGCGAGAGTCAGGATACGGGCGAGCACGCAGCCTACTGGCCCGGCACCGACAATAGCGATTTTAGGCGTCGTCATCCTGAATTATTTGGGGTTGAGGCTTCATCGACCATAAGATAGGAACTTGAATGCGTTGTGGGAGTGTCTTAATATATAGCTATCGTATGGTTCCATGGATAATCCACGGGCGCCGCATCATTCCGCGGATCATTCATACAAGAGCTACCAGTAGTTGTCGTATGCATGTCAGCAAATTTCCCGTCTGATTATGGAATTGGTTAGTTCGAACGGTGCATATACTCCGTAGTGCTGTCTAGTTCGGTCAGCACTAACGTTAGTCGCTTCACGCATCAACCAAGGATCTAGGGAAAAACATATCCATCACGTTCTCTCAAAGGATCTGTTTCGGCCAAACCGCAGCCAAAGCTGGGCTACAGTTGTAAGGGGTCTATAATCTGGAATTACTTAATCTTATAAAACATACATCAATGGCCCAGAGCGCTTCGATGAAGTCGCTCTTATCCGACAAGACATGCGCAGCTCAGACTCATTCCCAGCTCATTGCTCAGCTTAAACTGGCTTAGGATAAGCCTCATCAGGTCGGCATTCGTCATATTTAGCAGGATTTCCAAGTTGACGCCTTCGGTACACCCAGGCGCGCGCTGCCGAGCAGATTCATCGCTCTCATCTTGCATACACACGATGCCAACCAAATGAGCACAAGAGAACACCACTACCTCCACCTTAGAGAATTTCTTCCCCAAGCAATTTTGAGGCCCGTCAGACGAGTAGAAGTAAGCGACTTGATTTGGTACGAGCCATTTCTCGCTAGAGATCTGTGCCTTGTTGAAGCGTGCTGTGAGACCCATCAACTTGGCTTCCAGGTATGAGGATCGGACTGATAATCCAGGTGTGATTGTACGACAAGGTGGTGATCAGATTCTGGGCCTTCGACTTACAACTTTGTGAGTTTGAGCCCTCCGAGGAATCCAATTGACAAGGCCATAATGAGCGGGAAGAGACACAAGGTCTATAAGAGGATGGAACAACATGGCTTGACGAACAGTGAAGTCAATTCACCCGCCCCTGCGTATTCCGCAGCGCTACGTATAATCTGACGCAATGAACACTGGCACACTGCTCGATGGGGCTGCCCTTACTATAAGGGTAAGTAGTAACTTACTCACTAGCTGTGGACGGCGTCACTAATTGACGACATTGTCTAGGTATATACTAAGCCTCGAAATGGCATGGGTAGAGTAGGAGAAGCAGCCTTCTCTATCCCCGAAGCCGGTGCAGCGGTCGTCGTGTTCACCGACATGAGCGAAACGACGGCGAAAGCCTGGTCGGAAGAAAGCAAGAAGTAGGGGAGCAACACAACTACCGGACTACGACATTCATCATGAACGTCCGGGACGACAAGTCGGTTACCGACTGTCGGTACAGGATATGATGGACTACGTGGCCACCGAGTTCGGCTGTCTTGACTACGCCGTCAATGCTGCTGGGGTGAGTGATGCCTGCCTGATCCTAGGTCTGGGCCGAATCGACTCAACAGAGCTAACGAATGCGACAATGCGCCCATCGCCGAAACCGATATCGACGACTTCGACTGTATCATGAGTATCAACCCTCGCGGCAATCTTGTCTGTGTCCGTGCTCAGGCGGCAGCGATGCGAAAGCATATCTACCGCGACTCCGCGCTTGAGGGTGCACAGGCAGCCACGTGTCAGATGAATTGTCACACGAGGGTAGTTTGGTGCTTTTGCGTATTACCGTACAGAATGTTGTGCTCTACCAAGGCGTAGAACCACAACAGTATTCAGGGGTGACCTTCTCGGTAAACCAACCAATAGCCGTACTGTTCAACCTATCACGAGCGCTCTGGCCAGTCCATAACCATGGTGTTTGGATTAGAAAAGGGTCACACCCGTTCCCCTTACCTTGCTAACACAAGTTACATCTCCCGAGAACTTGAGACTATTCCAGTCGTACACTGTTCAAAGATGGGAGCTATGATGCAGAGGACGCATCCGAGGCGTGGTTTCTCACGTATTCCCAAGATTACCCAACCCAATGACTTGTAATAGCGCCGAAGGAACAGCTGGCCAGGCGTACCGTAGCGCTGTATCCATTGTCTGAGTGCAACAGACTCAACCAATCACACAGCAATATTCCAGGGAGGAGTTGATATTGGGGCGATCTGTATCGAGACTGACGATTATTAAAACCAACATTCAGCTAATATACCCGGTACGATGGGATTCGATAGAGCCATTCGTAGGCTTCTTTCGGGAAAACAGCTATTCAGCCCTTGGGTCTCAGTTGCGAACCTTGTCTGAAAGTATAGTCGTCTGGCATTCAAAGCTATGGAGACCCTGTTGCAGCCTACTCCGTATCGTTTTGCACTCTCCGCATTCATCGGAACGGTACGTTCATGTGCTGACAGCCCAGGCTTTCCAGTACTTCATCATTTGGTGCTACTCGCAAGACATTATCCTCACTGATGCTACGGACACATCCGTTATAGCACTTACTAATTGATAATATAGGTGTTATTCTACATTCTGTGTCGGATAATTTACAATGTGTTCTACCATCCTCTGAGGTCATATCCTGGCCCCTGGCTTTGGGGGGCAAGTCGCTTGCCGTATACGATTTCGATATTTCATGGTGTTGCCACTCATAGAATCAAGGTTCTGCACGAGAGATACGGTCAGGTCGTCCGCATAGCCCCCGACTCCCTTTCATATACCACAGGACAAGTGTGGAAAGGTAAACAAGCTGTCAGAGTCACGATCAAGGTTCGAGGCTTATAATGAGATCCTAGACGTGTATGCTTCAGGGCACACAAGCCGAACCGGAAACCTTCCTAAAGACCCTAAGTTCTACATCCTTCTGCCAGGTGTGATTGAGAATATAGTATGGCCTTTCATCTTTGGGAACTCTTCTCCGCATTTTAACAAGCATCTAGTCAACAGCTAGTGAAGCAAGTCACCGACGACTTCGCAAGATTCAAGGTGGTGCATTTTCGGAGAAAGCGATCTCGCTTCAAGAACCGTATCTATTGCTGAATATCAAACGGTTTATCACATGTCTACGAAATGAAGCTGCTCGGAACTGTGGTATCGTCGATATTACGAAATGGGTTGACATCTTAGCTGCTGATGCAATAGGAGACTTGTGCTTTGGTGAGTCATTTGGGGGGCTAGACTCAGGTCAACAACATCCTTGGCTGCGTTCCCTTTTCACAACCACCAAAGCATTCACTTTCGCCCGTGAAATTCTCCGCTTGCCTGCGCCGATCATAAGGTTTGCATTGGCCTGCATCCCCATGAAGATGAGGAGACACCAGAATGCGGCACTGCCCTTCGGCGAGAGAGCGGCCCAACGTAGGATGGGCCGACAGACTGACAGACCAGATTTCATGTCGTACATGTTAAGAAACATCGACGACGGAAGCGAAGGGTATACACGAGAACGCTTCCCATGGTCAAGCAGATAATGATTACTAACTCGCCTGTAGGATGTCACAAGCGGAGATTGACATGGCCGCTACGACGTTCATATTTGCCGGAAGCGAAACGAGCAAGTCACCGTTTTCCGGCTCAACACCTTCTTTTTAGGTTATTGGTATACAAAGGCTAACGTCGTGTTGCAGCGGCTACCATGATCACGGGCACAATATACCTTCTTCTCAGTAACCCTGCTGTTCTGGACGAGCTTACGAAACGCGTTCGGGTCGACTTCCCTCACGAGTCGGATCTCGTGAACATCAAGTTACAGCAACACGAATACCTCGACTGCGTGCTGAAAGAAGGTCTACGCCTGTACCCCCCCACCCCCGACAAACTCTTCCGCACGACGAAGGATCGAAGCGTGGTCGTAGCGGGCAGGGTTGTCCCGCCGCACACGAGCCTGACGATCAACGTCTGGGCCGCTCACCGTGACCCCGCGAACTTTCACAGGCCACTCGAGTTTGTGCCGGAGCGGTGGGCGAAGGAGACGCCGCGCGAGTTCCTCGAGGACGACAGGAATGTCTTCAAGCCATTCAGCGTCGGTCCGCGAGACTGTATTGGCAAGAAGTCAGTACATTGATCCACAAGAAAGACTTCGTCGATAGATTCTGACTTGAGCCACAGCCTCGCCTGGGCCCAGATGCGCCTCATCATTGCACACCTAGTATGGCACTTTGACTTCCTAGCCATCGAACCCGATAGTTTACAGTGGATTGAGCGGCAGAAAATATTCACCCTTTGGGCAAAGCTCCCATTGAATGTCAGAATAGTGCCACGACGCCACCAAGCCGATGAAGAATGAACACGTCATCAGATACTCGCAACTATTCTTGTATGGGACGAGCATTGATCATAGGGTCTTGTATGTTGCGAGTGTCAGTTTACTAGTAGCATGGTGGAATCTCATTCAGGCTGGTTCCGAGAAGCCGCAACCTGCTATGTATAGGGATTCAGGAGGCAAAACCTGGACCGGGGCGCACTCAACATGTGCTTAGCCCTCCCGGCCCAGTGATTGTCTGCAGGTAGTAACGAGGTCTCGCGACAGTTTCAATTCTCTGTTTGATGCCCGGAACCTGAAAGTCCCCCTATAGCTGAGAAGGGGCAGTCATTATACTGTGTAGGAAGGAGCGCTTGACGCATGACTGAGCGCAGAGGCGGGTTGGCTGTGGTGAGGGTGTAGAACAACGATTCATCTAATCGTACCGCGACACTTCGTGGCCGGGGGATGCGGCAGGTGTTCCTGTAGTCCGCTTGGCCATGGTGCTACCCGCTAGGTCTGTGATAACTAAAGCACAGCATATATGCGTCATGTGTTTAGGGGACAGGTAGTCTGCACATGTACTGATAGCCGATGTAATGAGATGTTGATTGTGAGGTGCAAGTACAGGGGCCCCCTTTATTACGTAATCTCCCTATTTTCTCTCTCTGCTTCAGTACATATATATTCAACAGCTAGCTTATCAAGGTGTTCAGACCAAAGTAATGTGAGACCGAGAGGTAATATAGCGTTCACCCAACAGTTATCATAATACTGTTGCTTGTTATACAGTTGTGTTCACCAAGTAAGCCATCGCGATAACTGTTGTCCTCCCCTTATAAAGCTCATCTATAGTAGCCAAAAATCATACAACGGTTATGATACTCACCGAAAAGTCGTCACACAAGGGAGGTATCTCAGATGAATCTCTGTGGATAACACAGTCCTGCTTGGCGATGCCGATTCGTTCGTACCTTGTTATATCTGCCGCGCATACACCCAACACAAGATAGACTCGGTATATATGTAGGTGCTTGGTTCTGGGGTGCGTGAAGTTGATGAAATGGCCCAAAAATAGTAGTGAGATCGGAGTTCCTACTTTAGCACGGGTTTTTGGAATATGGGACCGCCGAATAGACGTCTCAGTGATCCCGTCGGGCTTCGATATCTCGAAAGTCTCGAGAGGCATATCGAGACACAGCCTTAGCTTGTTGCTACCGCAAGAAATTAGATATTCGCCCAAGAAGTCATCAGGATCCTGGCGGCTCTGAGATTGCAGTAGGTGCGCGCTTTTGAGAAAGGGCGCGGAAATAGTCAGGTATGCCGACTTAACATGACCTAAGGAATTGAGGCCGGCGGCTTGTGATTCGGCTGCGACTATGTGACATCCTGTAGCCTGAACCCAGGGATGGACTGAGCCATAAATTACTGGGGTTCCGACTGAAACCCACGAAAACGTTGGTCCTAGAAAATCCGGCGACGCTGATATCCACGACTGTGCTCCTACATCATGCATCACCGCTTCCCAGGTGAGGTCGTGAACGAGATTATCCTTCCAAAGGCCAGCAATATAAGCCGATCCTGTCAGATCTTGAACTACACTCGCGACACCAGCTATGGCAGGAAGCCTGTCTGAGGAATATTTCAAAGCCCGCAACGTATATTCGCCGACCGTGTTGTGCCACTTTGTGTACATTTCTTCTGCGGTCGTGATAGAGTAAATCGAGTTGAAGCTGGCTTTCTTGGCATCCTCCGGTAGCTCGTTGATAATGCGACATTCGCATGAAGGCTCAGTGAGGCAAGACCACCACAGCTCATGTCGCCTATAACTTATTATCCTCGTCGAGAGTAGTTGCTCTTGTAACGTCCAACCCCGAAGGAACAACGGGAGATCATCGTCGTCATTGGCATCTGCTGTATGTGTTTCGACATAAGGGACGATTCTGGCAGCGAGGATTGTTTCGTTCCCATGCTCGTCATGCCATGGCAGTTGGAAGGGAGACTTAGTTGTTACTATTTTGTGTTCTTGATTAAGAAACCCATCGCTCGCAGCGGCAGCAGTAGTTGCCGCCAGAGTCAGGAGCGACGATTGGTAAATAGACGCCATCTTCGCTGATTCAATTTCCCAGTCGATCTTGGAGTCTTGGATGATACATAAGGCGTCGACCCAGAGGTATCTTTGACCCAACTGGCGTGTGACAGAGATGGCATCTTGTATGGTTCTCGGGAGAATAGATATAGGCATCCCGGTCTTCATTTCCTCGTAGTTTCCCGCCGTTGTTTTCACGACGCCTACGTCGCCCCAGCAATAGCTGAGGGCGATGTAGTCGCTGTGAGATTTGGTCACCGTTTCCATGAGGCGTACATAATCGTCGTGGGAGGGGCCAACGTCGATCAAACGGGAAGGAGGATTGCCCTGAGATTGCACACATTTAGGATGATGGCGGAGACATCTATCAAGACACGATCGAATGAATAGATTTGCTCGTTCCGAGTGTGCATACTCGCTCAGTTCTGGACCTTTCGTAATCCCCTCCCAGGCGTCCGGCCGTCCTGTTTAAGCGTTTTCGTTAGATTATAATACCTAAAAAATTTAATAATAGCAAGGTAAGGCTCGCCCTCTGGAGTATACAATTGAATTTCATGATTTGTAATATGGAGAATGGTGCCTCCGGATCTATATGTAAGTATCCAGAAGGTCTCTTCTGCGTCGAACTGCAACTCATAGTGCGCGATCACCTGCAAGACAAACTTGCATGTAGCGCACCCTTGGCCGCCGGATGTCTTGAGGTCGGATAGAGAGACGTAATCTGAGTGAAACCAATCTTGTGCAAAGACCAATGTTTTCAGCTGTCGTCGAGGGCGGAGCGATTGGAAGCGAAGGTTAGAACAAATCTTGCACACGTCGGCCATTTATGTTGCTACGATGGGCACCGGCAAGAAGATTTTGAGATGAATGATTAAGAAGAGGGGAACGCTTGTGCCAAGCCATTTGTTGCCCGACAGAAGCCTGGCAGTGGCTGTGGTTGTTGGGGGAAAATATTGTCCATATAAAAGCGGTAAGTATACCGCAATCGATTGGAGGAAGAGCTGTGCCGTCTTACTACAGCGCTCGCGCCCCATCATTGTTCTGAGGCCTGAGGACGGCCGAGGAGGTAGGTACATATGTACTTAGTAAGTATACAAGAAGCCGTTATTCTAATGGCAAGTGTGCGCCAACAGGACTGTGCAACCGTGAAGACAGTCTTCTTGCTTGTATACGTCGGCGCATCCCTGTTGGATTTTGCATCAAGTCATCGCTGCGCTTAGGAGACGGATGATGCTTATCTTGTCTTGTTATTTCATGTTTTCCCTCTTATTTTCCCATTCTGTTTTATGAAGACGAATGGTAGTATTTCCTTGTATGAGCTCGTCGTGTTATTATACAGTCGCAATCACGTAACTCCGGCATGTGACATGAGAGGACGGAGACCACACGTCAAAATTCACTGTATATATACCGGCAATACGTATTCTGCTTGGCTCAGTGAAACCTAAGCCTTTGCGCATTAATAAGAAGTCACTGTTAGAACTATTTGCGATACGAACTATGATAGGAACCTATCACGAGTAACAAGATAGCACAGATGGTGGCACTGCGGTAATGTAAGAAAGGTTTCAGTGGTATCTATGTAATCTTAGAAAGAACACTGAGAATTCAGTTCTATCCAAATGAAAGGTACATGAAAATGATATATAGGATAGAATTGAAAGAAAAGAAAACGAAAAGTTACCAAAGAAACGCATATCCCCTAATTCATCTAGAAGGTGGTACCCCTTACCCAGCTCAAAACCTCTATACAGAAATTTCCTAGTTCGACCCAACAACAATAGCCTCTTCCTTAGAAATGATTGTAGCGGGGAAGTACATCATCAAATATCACCGCGAGGGCGTTTTGGGTGACGATACGATTGAAGATAAAGTTCAGTACTTGAATGGCTTGCTCAAGTCTCAAGGACAAGCTACCAATTGGAACCCGGTGTCCAGTTCTCGAATTTTTCGTTAACATTTTGATTGTTAACTGCCGTGACCTTGACTCTTCCAGCAAGATTGGGATACTCGTTGTTTACTAATTCGAATGTTAGTGTGTTCCATTACATGGGGCAGTGATATGGTAGAGAGTGAGAAGATGATGTAAATGATATAGATCTTACGCCAAATGGTGTTGGGCGGCAGCGGTGCCCCTCTCTGCATCATGACGAATGCTTCGCCGGTGGACTCTAGGGCGAGAGCCTCTGCCATGCGAGGAGTGAGTTTGTCCTGTTCGGGGCCCGGGCCACAGATTTGGAGCCAATCCAACATGATTCCCTGGTTGTACACGCTGCCCCAGTAGTTGCCGCCGACTTGCTGGGCGTAGTTCTTAGCATCCTGGTTGGAGGCCGGTTGGGTGTAGAAGACGGTCTTGTCGCCGACCTTGCCCTTGAGCCAGTCTCGGATGTCTTGGACCGAAGGGCATTCCCCTCGCGCTTCAAGGGTGACGCCCCTGACACCTAGTGCGGACTTGAGGCCGGCCACATCGGGTATTGAAGCGGCGAGAAGGGGGGTGCTAAGGGATAGCACAGCGGCCACGGCGGTGAAGAACTTCATGGTGAATAGGTTTGACTTGAGACTTGATCGTGTAGGTAGAAAACTGAGTGGTGTGCTTGGCTTGGGTTTTGTCAATTAGCTTTGAGGTATGTTGGGATCTCTTGACTTTATACATGACTTCGACTCGTGCTGGGATGGCTACCGTATGATTTTAACCTTGATATCATGACTAACCCGGTATTCAGGAGGAATTTTCAAGGGAGCGTTGTTGCATGAGTTCGTGATGCAGTTCATCCAGTTGTTGACGCCCTAACCCCAGCTGATTGGCAACATCCTGTTCCATCCTGATTAGCACTACTATTCCTGGAAGAGGCTCGGCTTGAAATCGGGCTGACACACATCACATCATAGGAGTACCTATGCACTGCCCGGTGGTGGTCTAAAGCCGCCGAGTATTGTGTTGACAGAGCTTCCCCATGATCCTTCTGAATCAACTGCATATGGGCGTAACCCGGTGACAGCCCAGTAACGCGATGGCTCTTAGCCATGAGCGCCGAGGGATTGTTCCTGGTTGCAATTCTTTCCTGATGAAACCAATCCATGCTTATTCTTGCATCTTATGAAAATGCTGCGCCGCGCAGTGTGGTCTCGTAAACACGGGGGCCAAGCCCAGTGGGGGCTATAGGCAACTGTGCAGCCGTCTACAGCGGCTACAGCAGCTACAGCAGTGAACCACCGCCTGTAATCAAACCTAACAAGGAGGATTCGAATTGGGATTCGAACTGACACTGCTATTCTACAAACCTTACATTCCGTAACTACTCTTCTCTTTCAACTGCTTAAACAAAGCCCATCAGCAGTATTATGACAGACAAATGCAACCACCGCGCATGATGGCTACGGACCTTTCAACGCGTTTCATTCAAGCCGCAGAAGCCAACAGAACTGATGAGCTGCAACGACTCATTGGTGTAGAAGGAAGCCCAGACGAAGAGACCATCCAAAGAGCCAGAGCAGCGGCGGCAACGTACGCGCACGTATCCGTTATTAACTTCCTTTTCTTATGGTATCCCAACATCCCACTCAATGAGGAGACAATTCGCGCAGCCGCCTATTCAGGCTCCGAGGCGCTATTCTCCGCACTGCTATCACAAGACGCCTCCATCATCAACCGCCAGTTCGACAGGCGCGGTAACCCCCTCGCACTGGCATGCATGAGCCAGCGACACGTTGAGTTCCTGGAGTTTCTCCTAGACGCGGGCGCGGACCCCAACCAGGACCCAGACGCCGTTCCGTCGCCGCTCGCGTCCGTCGCCGCATTTTACAAAGACACCGACGCGGGGGAGCTCCTCATCAGGCACGGCGCCAAGATAGAGCGCTCTGGGGCCCTTCTCGCGGCTGCAGCACGCGGTAATGAGGTCATGGTACGATTCTTGCTCGATCATGGAGCGCGACAGGAAACAGACGCCGAGTCAGCGGTGCATGTTGCCGCGCGGCGAGGCTATGTTGGTATTTTGAAGGATCTCCTGGAGCACGGCTTTAGGAGCGACGTCAAGGATCGCGAGGGCCGAACTGCAAGCGACATTGTCGACGCGGCAGAACGAGAAGAGGGCAACAACCTAACTGAAATCAAAGAACTCCTCGCCAAATATCAATAGTATCGTCAAGCAATACGTAGAGCCACGGCCCTCGTATCTTGTAGCTGTAGCTAATGCCTTTATTGATTTTTTTTTACTTCATTTTTTACCAATTCATTAAACTTCGTGTTCTCAATATTCAATTCATAGTCTGATGAACGAATCGGATACGTGACTATATCAAAGGCGGGGGGTTGGGCGGAAAGCTGTGAATGGGCAGTGCTATGTCGTAGAAAATCCTTCAGTGGCAATTCCTGAAAGAGGCCATTTCTAGATAAGTTGCCCCCAATGCGTAATTCCTCGGTTCCGACGATTACTTCTTGGCGATGTTATGTTGCGATGGTAACAAGTACACTCAACCCCCTTTCCACTATAGCAGCTTAGGGATGACGGAGACGTGGGGGCAGGAGTTGTTCCTTTCCTGCTACATGAGGCATTCTATAATATGATATAATTGCACTGCCTAGCTACTACTTGGTCAAGGTTGCCCACGATCAGCCGCGGCACATAAAACTTGTGGCACTAGGATCTCAATGCCATCTTTTCAGCTCCGGTGCTTACAGCTGCCGAATGCTACATTTTAACATTGTGTTACGCGGTTGAGCCTCGTCTTCAATCAAATTCGTCAAGCAATCATAACCGAAATAGAAATTCATGATATGATCGCAAGCTCGCAATACCTCAATTGACTCTTCTAAGGAGCCAGGGTCTAAGGGTAAACGCCTACGCCGTTAGTCGATATCCTTGAGATCGCCGAGCAAACCATCCTACAGGAAACTTACGTTCCAACAGAAGGAGCAAACTAGTGGAATGCAAAGAATATCCTGATATGCAAGCTCATGGCGATGGCATCAACGGAAAGACTAAAATAGCTTCAGGTGATGATGTGAAGCAACATCTCGCTACTGCCAAAGCGCCTAATTAGGAGATAGCTAGTACAACTATCGTGAGGCTGTATGCTACAACTGCCATAGTTGACGATCATAAATAAGAGCACTTCTCCCTCATCTTGATGTCTCTCTCAACCACAAGCAGCATCAACTACTCCAACAACCAAATAACCAAACAACCAAACAGTCTCATTTCAAAACCTTTCAGAACACTTTCTCCTTCAAATTAAGCAAAATGGCCCCTCTCGCAAGCATCGTCACCATCTTCACCGTTGCCTTCTCTGGCTTCGGCATGGTTGCCGCCAAGAGCTGTGTGGCCGGTGGCATCTACTGCGGCGCCGATCTTCTCAAGAGAGGTAAGGAACTCCCCATCCCCTACCGTCCCTCTCCCTTCCATGGGGGATATGCACTGGTTGGAGCTGAACGCCGGAGACGAGAACGAGGCTTACATGTCCGCTAGGCGATTACATCACCAAGATCAATACCAACCTCAGGGCCAACGGTCAGGGAACCGATGAGTACTCCGTCAATCAGTCCCTGTGGAGTTGCCTCGAGCACGGCGATATCCAGTTAATCGCGGTGGTGAGTAACCCTCGCGGCGTTTTGCCTTTCCTGCCCTGGGAACAGTCGTTGACCAGAAATGGCCTCTAGTGCCCTGCTGGCTGTATCGGCGGTGACAGCGACGACGACTTTTGCGCCGGAACCCCGGTCGGCAAGAGGGGCGAGACCCTTGAGGCCGTTGCTTGGACCGCTTGAGCTGGTACCAACGATCTTTGAGCCCTACAACTATATAGCAGAGTTTGGCTGTCCCACGGGGGTTGTTACTGCTGGTCGCGATGAGATGTTCGTGTGAACATGAGCCTAGGGGTGCTTTACTTTCTTGCACTGTATACTACTAGATTAAGGAACAAATATCACGAGCGATATGCTCCTTTGCCTGTCTCTCACCTCCCCGAAGTTGTCATCGCCATCCCTCTCGTCTCATGTCCTTGTAACATGAAAAGGGATGACTAGACATGGTCAACTCTAACTAGCCTTAAGGAGATTGAAATGGTTATATTTTAAGTTTTAAGGGCTTATTTAAGATATAAATAAATACCCGCTGGCTTGGTGATAGATTACTTAATACTAGGTAGTGTTCACAAGTTGATACATAGTTGGACTGTCGTGGGACGAGTGCACCCCCTATATCAACCCGGATTAGCCCAGCATCGTTGCAATTGCAGGCAATAGGATCTTCAGATTCACATGTGATACGCACAACGGGTACATATTGCTTCTCTTGATATAACAATATGCAGATAACCGATAACGACTCTCTTAGTCGCCTTGACTTGTCGGACATTGCCGCCAACAAGGTTCCAAAATTCCAATTTTCTCAACACCCGTGGTCCTCAACTCGCTGTATCACCCGATATCTGCACGACCCCGCGGGACCGGTCTAGATATCGTTGCTAATACCCCAATTCAATGGTATCAATATGGAGCACTACGACAGTGCAGAAGAGGGTGAACCAACCAGTACAAACGCGGAGC
The DNA here is from genome assembly GCA_022385595.1 of Xylaria palmicola. Classification (NCBI taxonomy): domain Eukaryota; kingdom Fungi; phylum Ascomycota; class Sordariomycetes; order Xylariales; family Xylariaceae; genus Xylaria; species Xylaria palmicola. The sequence continues at coordinate 165,944 of MU281342.1, forward strand.
AGGAGGCGGATGTTGAGCGAGCAACAGGGTCAGCAACACCCGGTGACACTGGCAGCTCTGATTATCCTTCTGCAGAACATCATGAAGGTCGGTGAAAGCCTCTTTCCAGCATGCTTTAAGGCTGACCAATATTCAAGGCACCGTGATTTTTGAGCTGCTCTCCCGCAAGGTCCTTCGAAACGGAGATAGGATCGTCAAGATCAATTCTCTTGGGATCAAAGCTTCCGAGGCCGAGGTGATGCGTTTCGTGTGTGAGAACACCACAATCCCCGTGCCGCGCGTACATGCTACCACGCCCACATCCATCACTATGGACTACGTTGAGGGCACAACCCTGAGTGAATCATGGAACGACCTGTCGGACGCGGAGCGGACCGAGGTCGGCGCCCAGCTCCGTGACTACATCAACCAGCTACGTGCTATAAAGGGGTCGTACATTGGGGGGTTCGGCAGGACGGCGGCCGTTGAGTCTCGCCGCTTCTCCTCCGAGGGCGGGCCGTTCGACACCGAGGCGGAGTGGAACGAGTTCCTGCTCGAAGGCGTGGTGTCTTCCTTCCCGGTGATCCTCCGGGATATGCTCAGCACGCAGCTGCGGACGGACCACGAGATCGTGCTGACGCACGGCGACCTGCACCCCAGCAACATTATCGTCCGGGACGGCCGCGTCGTGGCGATCATCGACTGGGAGCGCGCCGGGTTCTACCCAGAGTATCTTGAGTTTCTGAGGGCGCTTCGCAGCCCGAATTGGCGGGTTGGCTACTATAGTGCGCTGCTCGACATCTTTCCTTGTCGCTACGATGCTGAGTTCCTGGCGGATCAGTTCTTGAGTCGTATTTCATCACGCTGAATGCGACTTGTCCGCTTTCTAAGAGAGATTTTATTTTTCGGCGTACTCGTGCGGGCGTCAACTTCAGGTATTTGACTTTATGAGATATCATTCGCTCACTTTTCATTGTGCTATATGTATTCCGCTACCGCATCTAAACGCGCATACCGACTTAAGCTGAGACAGTCAATCCGACCTCCGCACCAACACGGTTATGCAGCCGGCCGGTATGAAACATAGTTGAAGCTTATCCTTCATCCGGCGCCTCTAAAATGATGTCCGTCATCCCATCGATCGCCTTCTCAGTCTGATCCTCCGAAATCAGTCCCGCTCGCGTGCACGAATACAGTGCATCACCGACGTAATTCTGACAGTTCCAGCTGCAATCGCCGTTGCTGACAGGCGTGCACCAGATCGCATCCCGCAGCCGGTTATCACGCGACCCGCTGACCTCGATCGTGGCCACGGGCACCAGGCCGGCGAACGACTCGCTGTTCGTGGGGTCGCGGTCGCACTCCTCGCGCTGGAAGAACCCTACAGCCCCCTTCACGTGCATATACCACTGCCGCAAAACACTGCGGTCCTGGTCTAGGTGCTGAATCAGGAGTCCCGTGTGCCGGAACTGCGGCGCATCGATGAGGTCGCCGCGGAAGACGATGACGGCCAGATGCTGCCACTTGCAGGTTTTACCCATCACATTTAAAGTGGCTCTACCCCGTGGAGCTCTTGGGCGGTTATCCGTTTGAATTGCCCGTGTCCCTGCTCGAATCTCTGATGTTTTTCTAAAACTTGTGTTTGTTTCGTACGGTGAATGAAATTAAACGGTAGTACTGTATGGTGCTCATGCTAGGGTCATGTCCAAATAGAACAAGAAGGGCATTATGATTTCTTAAATGAGACCATATAAGGATGGAAATCATTCAGCAACACTGTCACGAGGTAGATCTACCTCGCCCTTGCGGAAGACTCAGGACTGGCGCAGCCTCTGCCCTTTCGTTACCACAGAGGAATTGGCTATCATGTAAAGTAAGCGCTGTTAGACAAGCCTGTTTGAAACGTTTGTCGGACACAAGGTTTGCTAGCACTGATGGGCTGTAAGTTTCAACTAATGGTCTCACCCAAGGGCTGCGCCAATTCAGCCAAAGTTGTAGCTAGGAGTCAGTAAGAATAACGAAGCACGAGGGTGACGAATGAGATGCCATGGCACGGACATCTGAAGAATTGGTCTTTCGTGACCCTATCAGAAGTAGTTGTGACATGTCTTGGGATACCCTTGGGCCGAAGCATCGTACGTTGTATCGACCGACGATACGATCGATACATAACATTATAACCTCAGGCCTTGAATCCTAGAACTAGGCATAATGTCGACTGGACACTGAACATAAACTAGAGACATGCTGCCCTGTCGCCGCTGCCTGAGAAAGTCGGTGATGCCCGGTGCCGCGCGTAGCCTTACCTTGCGGAGCCTGCTCATGGACTGAGGCTGTACAGAAAACGTGCCGCCGTTACCAAACAATTCCCCTGCATGAAATGAGGCGGAGGGTGAACGTATGACGCGCGCCAACATGCATACTGCGGCGGTCGGGATCTAACCGGGCCGCGATTGGGACGGAGAATTGGGGGAAGCAACACAAACATGTGGCAAATATCGGCAATACCTTCGCCGCATGCCGGTTATCTAATCGATGTATTGGCGTAAGTACGCCCACATGTTAAAGCGTACTACCACAGCCACGACGGCCCTTCATACAGTGTCCCAACGCTGGATAACCACACGTAGGGATTCTTGGTCATTTCCCCCGTAAAATTGGGTACGCTTGCGCCGAGCTATTTCTTCTGGGTAGTTTCTTCAGGAGCTGACGCGACAGAGAGGGCCTCAAAAGGAGGCATATAATAGGTACAGACACACGAACAATGGCATAGCTCCATATAACAGTGGTAAAATACCGAAACGTCGAGCGCAGGCAAAATAAAGCAATGATAGTAGATAGACGGATTCAATTGGAGAGTTAGCCGAATAAAAACCCGTCAAGGTATGCGAAGGGATGGGTTTGGGTAGTAGAAACGCTGGCATTGTTGTGATCATCTTGCCACGGCTAAGAACCCAAGGTCGCCCAAGGTATGACTTGAGATACGCCCTGTAATAGCTTCGCTGTCAATGCTACCACCAAGCCCTTGGCTCGATACTGCCACGTGCGCCGGGTTCGTCATTTGTCTGACATGGCGAAAACTCTGCTTTCAAAGGTGAGATGAGTCTTCTAGTCCACTCGGCCGGGGCCGTTTGGAACAGTCACGGCGATTGACAACGTGGTGATTGGCCCTGAGTCTCTGTTCTTCTTGGTAGACAATTAACAGACTTGGAAAAGTTTCTCACAAGTGCCAGAGTAAACATACAGCGGATTCGGTTCGATTTGAACAGGCTTCTAGTAGTAGGCGAGACTATAGCTGACTAATATAAGTCATAAATCTCCTTATGCAACGATGTCCGCGGGTTTCATGCCCCGTTTTCCACCACTGTCATTGTCCAACAGAAAATTAAATATCAGAAGTTAGGAGTAATTGGGTTATAGATTTGGGAAACATCTAACTCTATGCTGTGTGTGTTCATGTTAGTGACCAATCTCAACCCCGTTCGAGGTACCCCGTCCCAGGCGGAGTTACAAAGTATAGCGGAATGACGGATGATGGTCGCCCAGATTCTGCACCTCCTCAAGCGGGAGTTGGAGTAGATAATCTCTGTCTCCCGCCTCACGCTTGCGATTCTCAATCCACATGCCGATGAACATCGCCGTTGCAGCAAAACCGCCTATCCATATGAATACAAGCGCAGTGGTGTAGCCGGTGAGATACCGCGGGGCCTCGCGCTCAAGGAAAATATACGACGCCACGATGGCCATGATGTTTCCCACCATAATCTGGATGCCGGCGCTGAATGCGCGCTTCCAATGCCCGGACATGTTATTCGCAAGCCACGCAATAGCCGTAGGGGGGGACGTCAACCCGCCGATCGCCGCAACGAACAGCGCGCCGTACTTGACTTCGCGGCTCAAGCTATCCTGACGAAGAAGTAGAACACAGCCGATGGTAGAGAGGATGCAGCAGAGCATGATGAAGCCGTAGCGGTGCTTGCAGCGGTCCGAGAGCCACGCAAGGAGGACCATGACGACGGCGGTCACTGCGTACACGGGAATAGTGTGGACCTGCGCTTGTCGGGCTTGCCATCCGAATTCGACCAGGATGGTAGGCATGAAGAAGACGAGGGTATACCCCATGACCCCCGCGCCCATGTACAATATAGCTGCGAGCCAGATCTTCCAGTCGCCGAAGATGAGCTTGTAGGCTTGCTTATTGAGTGTGTCCACTGCATGCTAAAGTCAGTGTGCTATTATGTCCACTGCAGCGAAGACTAGATTCTGCTTAGAAGAGAATTGCATTTCGGATGTTATTTCAGGAGGTAAAACGATAAACTCCGAGTGCTACTCACTGCGAGCCTCAGCTACGCCGTCGTCGGCAAGTATTCGACCGAGAAGGGCCTTCTCTTCATTGTTTAGGAAACGGCATTGCGAGGGCCAGTCAACGATCAAGAAGACCGCAATAAGCGAGACGCCGGCCGTCGCCGTGCCCTCGATGATGAAAATCCATCGCCAAGCTCGGATGTTATAGTGCCCGTCAAGCTCGGCTATAGCGTAGGCGAGGAGCTAGAGGTGCAAGAAAGAGACGTTAGCTAGCGGCAAACAAGACAGCTGTATCTACTAAACTCTTTGAGCAAGCTGGATTGCACCGGCATGGCTAAAGTACTCACCCCTCCCACCGCACCGGATATGACAATGGAGGTGAAGAACAAGCTCATCCGGAACTGAAATTCGTGGCGTTTATAGTACATGGACGTCACTAAAACACATGTTTTGGTTAATGTTCGCTCGGATGCGATCTAGATGCCTCGTGTCCGCTCCGTGCCAATGATTCAGAGATGACTCACAGTAGATAATGCCGGGCAAGAAGCCAGCCTCCATAATGCCCAACAGGATCCGGAGCACAACGAGCTGCGCATATGTCCTGACGAAACCCATGGACATGTTCATGATACCCCATCCGAACATGAGACTCGAGAGATACAAGGCTAGTTTTTGGTTGGGCATGGTCAACCATGGGGCCCATTGATCTCTAGGGCACGGTGTGGACGTGATTGGTGGCGTTTAGTGCAAGACGGTGATGACGATAAGTGTGGCTGGGCATTTTTCTGTTTCTGGTCTGGTAATATTGAACTTACAAGGGCGCACTTTTTTGATGATCATGTTACTGGGGACCTCGAGAAGGATGTATGGTATGAAGAAAACCTGACATGGGTATCAGCAGGAATAGTTACTCGACTCGAAAATAGTTAGGAGTTCAAGTATACCTACCAAAAGAGCAATATTATACCGATTCCCATGAAGATCCAGGTCCTCGGTGAGGCCCTGAATGCGGGCATTGCCGATGTTGATGCGGTCTAAGGACGAGAAGAAATAGACGACAAATAGGATGGGGAAAACGTGAACATCGATCTTCCGTCGTAGTCGCCTGGCGGCATCAGGATCGATCGTGTCGCCGAGGTGACGAGCTTCCTTATCAGCTTCCTTGAGTACCTTCGGGACGGAGGTGAATGGAGGGTTGGTCACGGTAGTATCCATTTCTGGCTGAAAGGTCGTCTTGGGATTGTCCAAGTTGAAGCTTGCGTTGTCATAACGAGCTTTTACCACCTCATCCCAGGTTGCGAAAGAGGTCAGGCTTTAAAACGCCTTGGGAGAGCTATGCCTCTGGTGGCTCTGCTGTGGAACACCGCTTCCCGCGACATCAATAACCAACATCCGCCTCGGGTACAGGAGCAGCACTCTATTATATGCAGCATACGACGACTTGAGACATGACGTACGCCACAGACAAGTTCGAGGGATGCGCTCCCTGGATGGGGGGAGGTTGCAGTTTGTGCACCATAACACCTTATACGTGTATTGCTTTTTTCTTTAGCTAGGAAGTTATCTCGAAACCCCTCTTTTGTCCCATTCTTGCTGCAAGCCACGTACTCGTCTACTATCACATGAGATAACCTATCATCGTGACACAACCAATCGGCTAAGAGGCACAGAAGTATTTATAGCTCCTCGGAACACATACTATGGTTCTTTATTACCATACGGGCAGTGATCTCGGGATCATCCACATTAAGAGTAGTTAGTTCTATCCTTCAACTCTCAGCCTGGCTTATCTCATCAATCCTTGTTGAAGGTATCCCAGGCCTAAAAGTCCCTTCGTGCACCACCGTACAGGACAGGGCATGAGGATCCCTAAACAACAAGTTTTCGGGGCCTGATATCCATATGCACAGTAACTGGATCCGATGCTCATATTCCACTTATTTAATCGAAAGTATTTGCCGTCGTGGGATCTTCACACCTGATTTACATAGCCAAGTCGGACTAAGGCCCAGGTCCAGTAGCTCCATTTTGCAAATTCCCCGAAACAGATGAAGTTTAACATCCCATTCGTCTACATACCTATGCAGGGCAAGGGACCCCTCCCCCCAATTGGATAGTGCCATACCTACGTCGTGCAAGCAACCAGTTATATCCCAGGGTCAACAACGTTCTCTCCTTTGCCCCTGTATTCATCATTCAGTTGCTGTGACGGGAAATGATCAAGGAGGGCGAATGCAGTCCTCCTCGTGGAATGACGACGGTAGAATGAGGATGCTTCTAGCGGGAACGTCGGCATTTCCATAAATGCGCCATCTGACTTTCGGCGGAATGTCGAGCAGTGAGGTCGTCTTTCGTTCCATGACGACTTGCCGTTGCGGTGCCAACATGGAAAAGTGCGGGGTGGGAAAAACGACTGAAAGCCTCAACTCTCTTCCCCGCTGGAGCTGACCGTTGTACCCCGCCGCCTGGTCCCTGGAGGGTGGGCCATCTCGACAGGGTCCGACATTACTTGTTCTTGGAAGAAAGTCATTGGCTTTGCATCCTTACACGGTTCTCGAAGACACCGCGGTATAGATTGGCTATGTGCTTTTCGCAGGAATTGCTGAAGCTGCTATGGGGTTATAGTCGGGCGCACGATCGAGCGTTTTATCCCCTGGCTTGTCATTGAATTGTGTAAAGGCGATTTAAGCGATGGTGCCGCTCAGATTCCTCCTTACTCGAATCTATCAGGGGTTTCAGCGATTGCTTAGAAATGATTAGTTCTGCAGGTCGGATGAACGTGCAGGTTGGGGATCAACTGCATTTTCCGCCACCTTCACATTTGTCAAATGCGAAAAAATGAACCATGATGAAAGGCAGGTAATACGAGGGCGGGGTGGGGGGGGGGGGGGGGGGGGGGCGGGGGGGGCGGGGGGGGGGGGGGGGGGGGGGGGGGCT